>PVJI01025298.1:0-20617 GCA_004026765.1 Micronycteris hirsuta | reverse complement strand
TGCTTTTGTTGATTATGTTCCAGTTAAAGGTGAGATCCTATGGTATTTGTCCCTCACTGCCTGGCTTACTTCACTTAGCATAATGCTCTCCAGTTCCATCCATGCTGTTGCAAAGGGTATAAGCTCCTTCTTCCTCTCTGCTGCGTAGAATTCCATTGTGTAAATGTACCATAGTTTCTTGATCCACTCATTTGTAGATAGGCACTTAGGTTGTTTCCAGCACTTGGCTATTGTGAATTGTGCTGCTATGAACATTGGAGTGCATAGGTTCTTTTGAATTGGTGTTTCAGGGTCCTTAGGGTATAATCCCAGCGGTGGAATTGCTGGGTCAAAAGGCAGTTCCATTTTTAGTTTTCTGAGGTAGTTCCATACTGTTTTCCACAGTGGCTGCACCATTCTACATTCCCACCAGCAGTGCAGTAGGGTTCCCTTTTCTCCACATCCCCTCCAGCAGTTATTTGTTGCTTTGTTGATGATGGCCATTCTGACTGGTGTGAGGTGGTATCTCATTGTGGTTTTAATTTGCATCTCTCTGATGGCTAATGATGTTGAGCATCCTTTCATATGTCTCAAACAGGCCCACTTCAAGACACATCATCATTAAAATGGCAAAATTCCAAGACAAAGAGAGAATCTTAAAGGCAGCGAGACAGAGACAGGAAGTAACATACAAGGGAGCCCTGATAAGGTTAGCAGCTGACTTCTCAATGGAAACGCTCCAAGCCAGAAGAGAATGGCAAGAAATATTCCAAGTAATGAGAACCAGAGGCCTGCAACCAAGGCTACTGTACCCAGCAAGGCTCTTAATTAAGATAGATGACCAAATAAGGAGCTTCCCAGACAAAAGAAGTCTAAAAGAATACACCTCCACCAAACCAGCTCTGCAAGAGATGCTAAAGGGACCGCTTTAAGTAAAGGAAGGAAAAGAGAGAGAGAAAGGAACACAGATTCAAAGAATTTTCTTGTACAATCCATGGACATGAACTAAACTGGGGGAATGCAGGTAGGAAAATGGGGTAACTTTAAGAGCATAATCAATAAAATATATTTAAAAAATAAATATACTGTACTAAATCATGATAAGAAAACCTATATACTTAAACTGTTCTAACAGAAGTTCATTCAAAAACATGTTCCAAAATTATCAACTTTTTTTTTAAGAGAGAACAGAAGTCATGGAGAGAAACATCAATGTGAGAAACACTGACCAGCTGCCTTCTGTATGCACCCCAACTGGTGACCTAACCACAATCCAAGTACGTGCCCCTACTGGGAACTGAACCCATGACCTTTTGGTTTGTGTAACAACGCCCAACAAACTGAGCCACCCCAGTCAGGGCCAAAATTGCCAACTTTTAACTTAGTTTTGTGTGAACCCAGATGTTCTGAAGACCAAAATCTGTTCCAGAAACTCATCTGGATGAACAATACTAAATAATGTTCCTCCACACTACAGTCACGACCTCCAACCCCACCAATTCACTCATTCCTCCCCTGTGAGCACTTTTTCCTCTTGTGAAATATCCCTGGGAAGCTGTCAAGGTGACATCCTTGCTGCTTACCAATTTAATAAGCCCAGTTTTAAACACCCAACAGTGGTCTCTGGGGTCGCCACTTTAACAGATGTTAAAGGAGAATGACTTTATAGCTGTTAGGCAGAAATCAGGAAATCTGAGATGTGATAAATATTCTCATCATACAGGCAGAACTCCGAAATCTCATTTCAAGAAAAAGACACCCACAAATACTGACAGATGGAAGCCCCCAATAATATACATGAAGTACACCAGGCAACAAGGTCCACTTTCAAACACACAGCTTCTAATCAACTTTTCTGTGCCTTGCTAGAGGATAGCCTTGGATGGAAAGAGATTTAAGGAAAACCTCCAGGTGAAACACAAACTGAACTTCACACCTAAGGGGCTAAGCTAATTCAAAAAAGGCTTTTTAAAAACACAATTTACAGGGACTTCCGGCAAGATGGAGGCATGGGTGGACACGCTGTACCTCCGCACACAACCAAACAAGGAAAAAACAACAATTTAATTAAACAAAAACAGCCAGATCTGATGGAAAATCGAACTGAGAGGAAGTCCGACAACCAAGGAGTTAAAGAAGACACAGACATCCAGTCTGGTAAGCAGGGCGCAGCTGGGCGGAGAGAGAGCACGCGGCCACTCCGCAGTGAGCCGGGTGGTGAGCGCAGGGCAAGACCGTGGTTTGTGGAGTGGGACTGGCAACGCTGCAGCACACCGAGACGGGTGTGCATGACCAAAACTCGGCCAGCACCCAGCCCACCCAGACCCAGCGGTGCCGAGACTGGTGGACCGAGCAGGTCCTAATTCGCATGCAGACAAACTGGGAGAAAAAGCAGGGCGCAACCCATCAAAGCAGGGAAATAAAACCTCAAACAACTGATTGAAAACACCTGTGGGGGTTGAGGCAGCAGGAGGAACTCCCGGCCTCACAGGAGAGTTCGCTGGGGAGACCCACGGGGGCTTGGAACTGTGCGGCCTGTCCACTGACCCTGGAGCGAGCCCAGAGCCAGCGCAGAGGGGCTCAACTTCCTTGTGGGAAGCGTTGTGGACTGCTTCAAGGAGCAAAAACACAGCACAAGTAAACCTGTAAGACTTCTGAGGCTCAGCCAGAAGAGACCACACAGCTGTTCCAGCTTTTCTTGGGACATTTCCTCTGGGAGCATCCATAGAAGAAGCACAGCTACCCCAAGGCCCACTTAAAAAAGACACCCTAGGAGCCAGACTGCTGAAGTCCTCAGCTCCAACCTTTTTGAGATGGCACCAACTACAGGCATAGCTGAGCCTCCACACCAAGTCTGGAATGCCTACCTGGGCTTCCTGCTGCTTAAAAAAGGAAACCCCTGCCTTGGTGAATTTTCTTGATTTGTAAAGGGCACATTCATTACCGATGTAGGGATTTAACAGCAACAGACTTGTTGTGTTTGTTAAACAAGAATAATGATTAAGACAATTTTATAATCGATACTGATCAAGGAGTCAGCAATCTTTCTAAAATAGGATAACAGTGAAAAATAGTATGACTTCATGTTCCAACAATGGCCAAGTAGAATTTACAGAGTACTTGCATTGTCTTTAGTTTTATGTCATATGCTCTAAGAAATACAGAATAGTAAGGTAATGTAAGATCACACTATTATTTGTGCTCCCACAAAATGTATTTTTAAAATTTTTTACTAATTGATTTTAGAGAGGGGAGGAGAGAGAGAAAGAGAAAAGAGGAGAGAGAGGGGGAGAGGGGGAGAGAGAAAGGAACATCAATTTGTTGTTCCATTTATTTATGCATTCATTGGCTGCTTCTTATATTTGCCCTGACTGGAGATCAAACCCAAAATCTTGGCATATCAGGACGACACTCTAACCAACTAAGCTATCCAGCTAGGGCCGATTTATCTGTTTTGAGGGTGGGTAAAAATCATGCGAAGTCTAAACTTTGAGCTATATTAGCTGTGTGTCACAAAAATAATTTCCATTAAATACTCATTTTTATACATTTCATTCCAGTAAACTTCTTTCAAATAAATACACAAAACTACAAGATAAACTAAAAAAAGTTTATCTTTTTTCCTTCAAATTACTATAAATATACCAAATATTACTAAATCTAATACTCATCTATTCACCTTTCACTTCTTCCTTCAAAATGACAATTACTTTATCTACTATAATCCTGTTAACTAGGTATTTACAATTCACTTGCTAAATTTACTGGACATCTATAACTTGATAGAAGGTAAGGCACTATGGGGAAAAAAGTTAATATGATCCTGCCTCTCAAAAAACTTAACCTGTTTTTCACATGTATGTATATGAAATACTGGAAATGACAAATTTAAGAGTAAACCACTAGGAATTATGTAAAAGTACTCCTCAATTTTACAACTACTTTCAGTTCATCACACTAAGGTATACGGAGAACTGCACTGCCTACCTGCATCAGCTCTGGACCGCTGGCCAGGTGTCTTCCCGAATGGGGTCTTCATTCATCTGTATTTAAGTGAGCAGCAGAGCTGCTGAACTAGGGTGAAAATCCAATATGCTCCAATTTGAAACTGTGCACAGAATTTCAATGTTCTGGTTAATCCATCATCCAAGTGCCTCTTATACAAGTTCAGCAAAAATACGTGAAATCATAAGCACTCTGTAAAATAGTGAAATAACAGTTCATTACTACAGCATCACAAGAGCAAAATTATCTGACTAAGCTATCAAATTTGACACCAAATTTTAAGCATAACATTAGCTGAAATGCACCCTGCCAAGAGCAATTAACCTTATTTTCTCAGACCTGGGTGCCTAGGGCAACTCAGAGCCAGAGGAATAAAGGAAGTGCTCCAGGGATGTCCAACCTTTTGGCTTCTCTGTGCCACACTGGAAGAACAACAGCTGTCTTGGGCCATACACTAAATACAATGACACATAAGCACACACAAAAAAATCTCATAATGTTTTAAGTAAATTTACTGTTTTGTGTTGGGCCGTATTCATGGCTGTCCTGGGCTGCATCCAGCCCACAAGCCTCAGGTTGGACACCCCTATCAGCTAGACCCTTCAATGAGGAACTCTGAGGTATTTGCAAGACCCCAAAAAACAATTCCTCAGAGGTCAACTGGAACAGAATATAGTGTCTGGCATCCTCAACCCATGTTGCTGCCAAAAGTTGGAAAAGGGCAATGCTGGGATGTCAGAAGAGACTTAGACTGGCAAAGCCCATCTCCTACATGAGAGACAAAGACCCATCAACCCACTGCATGGAGGTAGTAACATGTGAAGGGAGTAGGAAGGGTGGAACAACAGCTGGAGAAGGGACAATACAAGCATCAAATTAAAGACAGAGCCACAGCTCAGGAGAAGGTCAGTAGGCCAACAGCTTTGTGCAAAATAAAACAATTGTAGCCAATAAGACTTCACGGTTCCCTTTCTCCTCCCAAGCTTCCAGAAAAGAGGAAAAACATCCAGTAACTGAAAAAGCCTCAAAGAAACTTCCAACTCACACAAAAGTTAAAGTCATCTTACATAATCAATTTATTACTTAAACCAAATTTGGTTCCAGTTTCAGGTCACATAGTAAAACATATGGAGACGTATTCTCATAAAATAGAAAACATGTCCTGTAAGTTTCATTTAACTACATGTCTACATTTAGCTTTCATGTACTAGTCTTCATGTACACAAATTATGGCCATGTGCTCACGGTTAATTAACTAGGGAGAAAGAAATCAGCCTAACTGGTAAAAAAAAAAATTTTTTTTTTTTTACAAAATTATATTCTTTTTTTTTAAATATTTTATTTATTTTCAGAGAGAGGAGAAGGGAGGGAGAAAGAGCAATGTATGGTTGCCTCTCACATGGCCCTCACTGGGGACCTGGCCTGCAACCCAAGCATGTGCCCCGACTGGGAATCGAACCGGGACCCTCTGGTTCCCAGTCCGCGCTCAGTCCACTGAGCTACACCAGCCGGGCCAAAATTATATTCTATTGTTTATGCTGTTAACAATAAAAAAGTTGTCCCATTTTTCCCCCTTTGCTCCCCTTCTAACTACCACCCCCAAATTCCTCAGGCAATCCCCAAAGTGTAGTCCATGTTCCTGGGTCATGCATGCATATTCTTTGGTTACTCAATCCCTATGCTGTATAACCCCATGACTATTCTCCACCTACCAATTTGTGCTTAATCCCTTCACCTTCTTCACCAATCCCCCTCACCACCCTCCCACCTGGCAACCATCAAAACGTTCTCTGGATCCATGGTTCTGTTTGTTGTTTATATTTTGTTTTTCCGATTCAATTGTTGATAGTTATGTATTCACTGTCATTTTATTGTTCATATTTTTGATCTTCTTAAAGAAGCCCTTTAACACTTCATATAATACTGGTTTGGTGGTGATGAACTCCTTTAGCTTTTTCTTGCCTGGGAAGCTCTTTATCTATCCTTCCACTCTAAATACAGTGTTGCTGGGTAATCTCGGTTGTAGGTGCTTACTGTTCATCACTTGAATAATTCTTGCCAGCCCCTTCTGGCCTGCAAAGTCTGTTTTGAGAAATCAACTGACAGTCTTATGGGAGCTCCCTCGCAGGTAAGTAAGTGCTTTTCTATTGCTTTTTAAGATTCCCTTAGTATTTACCATGGGCATTTTAATTATGCTATGTCTTGGTGTGGGCCTCTTTGCATTCATCTTTTTGGGATTCTCTGCACTTCCTGGACTTCTATGCCTGTTTCCTTCAACAAGTTAGGGAAGATTTCTGCCATTATTTTTTCAAATAGGTTTCCAATTTCTCATTCTCTCTCTCTTCTCTTTCTGGCACCCCCATTATGCAAATGTTGGTATGCTTCAAGTTGTCCCAGAACTCCTTATACTATCTTCATTGTATTGGACTCTTTGTCCTTCTTACTGGTCAGTTGCTTGTTTTTAGTCTCTTTATATTCCAAATCGGTGATCTGATTCTCAGCTTCATTCGCTCTACTGTCAATTCCCTGTAAATTGTTCTTTATTTCAAATAGTATATCCCTCATTTCTGACCTGATCTTTTTCATGCTGTTGATGTTCTAAGTTCAGTGAGCAGTCTTATAACCAGTGTTTTGAACTCTATATCTAGGAGATTGTCTCCACTTTGTTCTTTTTCTGAAGTTCTGTTCTTTCATCTGGACCATGTGTTTTTGTCTCCTTATTTTGGCAGCCTCCCTATGTTTGTTTCTATGTATTAGGTAGAGCTGATATGTCTCCCAGGCTTGGTAGAAGGGCCTAATGTAGTAGGTATCCTGTAGGGATCAATGGCCCAGCCTCCCCATTCACCCAAGCTGGATATTCAAGGTGCACCCACCAATAGGGCTGTGTAAATCTTCCTACTGTAGTTGAGCCTTGATTGCTGTTAGCACACTCAATGTCAGCCAATGACTGTGTTCTGTCTGGGGTCACACAGCATAAGCAACAGAATGATCTGCAGATGTCTGCTACTTGTTCTGGGCTTGGAGGTGCTCAGGCAAGGCCAAGTTGTGAACCAAGGACGTCTGCTGCTAGTGCTGGGCCTGGGGCAACTTCATAACAGGTACAGGGCTCACTGAAGCCGATGCTGCTTGATTGAGACAACTTAGGAAAATCTGAAGCATGGCCAAAACAAGTCATTATTATGGAAAAGCCACCTAAAACAGCTTGGGTGGGCCTGAAAGTTGGGTGGGACAGGGTCTCAGGGAATCACCAAGGTAGACAAAACACTGTGAGCCGGGTCGATGGAGTCTCAAATATGGTGCCCACCTGATGGCTCTGTGAGGGCTCATCAAGGGAACAATGGCTTCTGCCAGCACCTCTGTCTGGGAGAAAGCTGCCCCTCAACTCTCGCCCTGATACCATATAATTCAGTTCCTCCTCATATGTATCTGATGCTTTCAATCTGCTGCCTCCATGCTGGAGCTCAGAGGGACTGAGTTTAAGTCTGTGCATAGTCTCATTAAAAGGAACTGCCATGGACTCCAAAAGTTTCTATCTTCCACAGCCTTAAACCTCGCTGGTTTCTACAGCTAGTAGTTATGGAGACTTATCTTCCTGGTCCTGGAACCCTGGGCTCAGGGATCTGTTCTGTGGCTGGGACCTCTTGCTGCTGAGATATCCCTCCCGATTTTTATCCACCACAGTAGGGTGTGGGATCAGCTGATTCCACATCTCTGCTCCTCCTACCAGTTTCAATGTGGCTTCTTATTAATTCCATAGATGGAGGACTGCCATTTAGCTTGATTTCTGACAGTTCTGAATAAATGATGGTTCTAATTGTTATTACAATTTTGATGTGGTTAAAAAATTCTTCACCATGTAAAAGTTTTATATTCAAGGAAGCTAGATTTAAAAGCATATGGATTGTATAATTAATCCACTCAATAAATATTCACTGAGTACCTACTGTTCAGAGGCTATGTAGGAGGGCAGAGACAGTACTCAAATACATAAGGAAATTAAGTGTCTCAAGTGCCATGTTTATTTTTTTCCTCTATTTGCCTTGCCCTAGGAGATATATTGGCAGAAATACTGCTGCATGGGATATCTCAAAGTTTACTGCGTATGTTTTCCTCTAGGACTTTTATGGTGTCATGACTTCTAATTAAGTCTTTTACCAATTTTGAGTTCATTTATTTATTTTTAACTATATCTTATTGATTATGCTGTTACAGTTGTCCCACTCTTCCCCCCTTCTTGCCCCCCACCCCCCTACACCCACTTTCCCCACCCTTTAGCTTTGTCCATAGGTCATACACGTAAGTCCTTCTGCTTCTGCACTTCCTATACTATTCTTAACCTTCCCCTGTCTGTTGTCTACCTACCATTTATGCTACTTCTTCTGTGCCCCATTCCCACCCTCTCCCCCTACCACTCCCCTGTTGATATTCCTCCATACCTTATATAACTCCCTTTAACATTTCATACAATAAAGGCTGGGTGGTGATGAACTTCTTGAACTTGACCTTATCTGAGTAGCACTTTATCTGCCCTTCCATTCTAAATGAAAACTTTGCTGGATAGACTATTCTTGGATGTAGGTCCTTGCCTTTCATGACTTGGAATACTTCTCTCCAGCCCCTTCTTGCCTGTAAGGTCTCTTTTGAGAAATCAGCTGACAGTCTTATGGGAATTCCTTTGTAGGTAACTGTCCCATTTTCTCTTGCTGCTTCTAAGATTCTCTTATTTTTAATCATGGGTAATGTAATTATGATGTGTCTTGGTGTGTTCCTCTTTGGGTCCAACTTCTTTGGGACTCTCTGAGCTTCCTGGATTTCCCGAAAGTCTATTTCCTTCACCAGCTTCGGGAAATTCTCCATCATTATGTGTTCAAATAAATTTCCAATTCCTTGGATTTCTTCTTCTCCTTCTGGCAGCCCTATGATCCGTATGTTGAGCCGTTTACAGATGTCCTGGAGGTTTCTGAGCCCCTCCTCCGTTTTTTGAATTCTTCTTTCTTCATTCTTTTCTGGTTGGATGTTTTTTTTCTTTCTGGTGGTCCACTTTGTTGATTTGAGTCCCAGTTTCCTTCTTATCCCACTTGGTTCCCTGCAGATCTCTCCTCATTTGTTCAAGCAATTTCAATAATTTTTCATCAAATTCTGTGAGCATCTTGATTACTAGGATTTTGAACTGTGCATCTGATAGGTTGTCTATCTCTTGGTCGGTTAGTTCTGGAGCTTTGATCTGTTCCTTTCTTTGGGCCATTTTTTTTCCCTCGGTGAGCCTGTTACTGTAAGGAGGGTGGAGCCTTGGGGTTCACCTGGGCAGGGAAACTCACTGTCGCTGTGTTGTGACATAGCCTGTGGGGCGGGACCTGAGAGCACAATGGTGCCTGCTCCGCTCTCCGCACCCACACTGCCTCCCGCAAGCAATTTAAGCCCCTCTGCGCCGGCTCCGGGGGTCGCTCCAGGGTTGGTGGATGGGCCGCACAGCTCCAATCCCCCGTGGGTCTCCCCAACGAACTCTCCTGTGAGGCCAGGAGTTCCTCTTGCCTCCGACTCCACCCCTACAGGTGCTCTCAGTCTGTGCCAATGGGTTGCGCCCTGCTTTTTCTCCCGGTTTGTCTGCACACGAATGCGGACCTGCCCAGTCCACCAGTCTTGGCCCCGCTGGGTCTGGATGAGCTGGGCGCTGGCCACGCTTTGGTCAGGCACCCCCGTCTCAGTGTGCTGCAGCCCCGCGGGAACCGCCCCTCTAACCACAGTCCTGCCGTCTGCTCACCAGCTCACCGCACAGTCGCCGAGCGCTCTCCCTCTGCCCTGCTCCTCCCGGCTCACAGACTGAATGAATGTATCTTTAATTCCTTGGTTGTCGGACTTCCTCTCAGTTCGATTTTCTGTCAGATCTGGCTGTTTCTGTTTAGATAAATTTCTGGTTTTTTCCTTGTTTGGCTGTGCAAGGAGGCACGGCACGTTCACCTATGCCACCATCTTGTCGGAAGTCCCAATTTTGAGTTTATTTTGCTGAGTGGTGTAAGTTAGTGGTCTAATTTCATTTTTTCACATGTTCCAGTCCAGTTTTCCCAATACCGTTTATTGAAAAGGCTATTTTTACTCCACTGTATGTTCCTGCCCCCTGTGACAAATATAAATTAGCCACGGATACATGAGTTTAACTCCTGGGCTCTCTGTTTCATTGACCTATGTGTCTGTTCCTATGCCAGTACTGGACTATTTTATTTACAGCAGCCTTGTTTGATATCAGGTTTTGTGATCCCTCCTACTTTGCTCTTTCTCAATTCTGCTGAGGCTATTTGGGGTCTTTTTGATTCCATAAAAATTTTTGAAGTATTGTTCTAGATCTCTGAAATATGACATGGTATTTTATTTATTTAAATATTTTATTTACTTATTTTGAGAGAGGGTAAGGGAGAAAGAGAAATATCAATGTGTGGTTGCCTCTCCTGTGCCCCCACCAGAGACCTGGCCCACAACCCAGGCATGCGCCCTGACTGAGAATTGAACCAGCAGCCCTTTGGTTTGCAGGCTGGTGCTCAAGCCACTGAGCTACACCAGCCAGGGCATGATATTTTAATAGAAATTGCACTGAATCTATAGATTGCTTTGGGTAGTGTAGCCACTTTAATGATGTTAATTCTTTCAATCCATGAATATGGTATATGCTTCTATTTATTTGTATCTTCTTAAACTCTTTCTTCAGTGTTCTAGTTTTCCAAGTACAGATCTTTTACCTCCTTGGTCTCATTGGTTAAGTTTGTTCCTAGGTACTTTATTATTCTTGTTGCTATAGAAAAATGGGATTTTCCCCCAGTTTCTCTTTCTGATACTTCTGATAGTTCATTTCCTCTCAATTTCTGAATACTGACTTTGTATCCCAGTATTTTGCCAAATTAGCTTCTGCATGGCTAAAAAAAAAAACTTCATCAAAGCAAAAAGGGAACGAACCAACTGTATGGGAAAACATGTTTGCCAATGATACATCAGACAAGGGTCTGATTGCCTAAAATAAAGATCTCATATGACCCAAAAGCAGTAAGTCAAACAATCCAATTAAAAAATGGGCAAAGGACCTGAATAGACACTTCTGCAAAGAGGACATATAGATGTCCCATAAACATATGAAGGGATGCTCAACATCGCTTCATATGCAAATGATGATGCAAATTAAAACCACAATGAGATATCATCTCATACCAGCTAGAACAGCCATCATTAATAAATTAACAAACAAGTGCTGGCAAGGATGTGGAGAAAAGGGAACCCTAGTGCACTGTTGGTAGGAATGCAGACTAGTACAGTCACTGTGCAAAAGAGTATAGAATTTCCTTAAAAAAGTGAAAATGGTACTGCCTTTTGACCCAGTGATTCCACTGCTGGAATATATCCTAAGAATCCTGAGTCACCAATTCAAATTAATTATACACCCCTATGTTCATAGCAGCACTACTTACAACAGCCAAGTGCTGGAAACAGACAAAGTACCCATCAGAAAATGAGTGGATCAAAAAATGGTGTTACATTTACACGATGGAATACTATACAACAGAAGGAATGAAGGAATTCCTACCTTTTGCAACAGCATGGATAGAACTGGAGAGTACTATGCTAAGTGAAATAAGCCAGTCAGTGAAACACAAATACTATATGATCTCTCACCTATAACAGAAACCTTATAGATGAACAAAATAACGAGGAAAATAGAACCAGAGGTATGAAAGCATGGAACAGACTGACAGTGGCCAGATGGGGGTGCAGGGGGATAAGGATGCAAAGAAGGGTAAAGGACTAGTCAAAGAACATGTATGAATGACCCATGGACATGAACAGGGTGGGGGATGACTTTGGGAGCAGGTTGGGTAGAGGAGGGCAAAGGGGGACAAATGGGGACAACAAATAGAGTAACAATAAATAGTTTTAATTACTATTTTTAGAAAGTGTCTCAAGTGGCATTAAGTAACACCAAGAAAGGCATAGGAACAAGCACCTTTTCTGGAGGTGATTATTTCCTGTGCAAGGTCCTAAGTGCTCTAACAGGTACACCACAGCCCCAAAGACCTACGGAAACTAAGCTGAGAGTAATACTGTCACCACAACTGACTGGTCACCCACCTTTCCCTAAGAGCCCATCCAAAAGCCACGCAAACTTCACATCCTTCTACCTTGATCAGCAACAGGCATCTCAGCTTCCCTCATTAAACTCTCCACACACTGACGTATCCTTACCTACTGGGACTCTACCGCCCTACCCTCCCTGCCTGCCCAAACCTCTCCAACTGCCTTTGGAAGGCAGCTTGTCTTTAACAAAGTCTATCTAATGCCCCTTCCGCCCAGCAGCTCTCTGCAGTGCTGTTGTGTGTACTCCCCACTGTCTATACTTATACAATCTCTCCTACCCCAACACCCTACATAAAGGCATGTGTCACAGCACCAGTTAGGGCAATCCCCCCTTTTTGCTGCCCCATTTTCTTATTAGTCCTCTTGTCTGCACACACTCTGAGGACTTTGTTACCTGCTGTACAACCTTTTCCATCACTATCATTACATTCTTGGTAACAATCTGCTCCCTCAATTCTTCAACATTCTCACTTTGAACTATAGACCCCCTTCTAGCTACTTCCATCCAGGGTGACAACCTCAACCTTTCACCACCAGTGACTGCAATGCCTCTGGAATCTGTTTCAAGAATCTCACACTCAAATCCACCACTGATCATTCCACTTTCTAACACCAACACCATCATGCCAACAAATCTTTGATACATTCATTTACTCGATCATGACCACTTTTTCGTTGTCCTAATTCAGCTTAAATTTCATGGACTGTCAACCACTAAAGTGACTCTCTTGCTTTTCTCCATTGTCTCTTCCTGGCACTTTTATGACAAAACTCTAACCCAACTCTCTGACTACCCCGCCCAGAGCTGGTAAACACAGCTAAAAAACTATAAATAATTTAATCTCATGTCTCAAGTGAGCATTCAAGAATACTACCCCAATTTCAGCAGATAAGCTTGATAATGCAAACAACAACAAAAAAACACCTTCCCACCACCAAATTCACCAACTGACTATCTTTTGCTGCTATAGGAACAGATGAACTGTTTAAATTCAACCCTTTCACTTACCTTCTCTATACTACCTCTGTCTTCCATATCAATTTATTTCTTAGCACTAGAATTCCCACTGGCATATTAAATGATGTAGTATTTCCCAACTTTAAAAACATCCAATGACTCCACTCCTTTTATCTACTCCTCTTTACAAGTCTACTTCAAAGACTAAGAAATAGTTTAATGTACATAAAGGCCAATGTAGCCTTTCTTAATAAGTTACATTGGTTCTGTAAGAAGAATTTAGCTTACTGCCCTGGCTAGTGTGGCGCAGTGGACTGAGCACAGGCCAGCAAAGGAAAAGGTTAATGGTTTGATTCCCAGTCAGGGCACATGTCTAAGTTGCAGGCAAGGTCCTCACTTGGGGGCATGAGAGAAGCAACCAATTGATCTTTCTCTTGCACATGGATGTTTCTCTCCCTTTCTTTGTCCCTCACTTCTCTCAATAAAAAAAAAAAAAAGAAAATTTAGCTTACTAATGTTCTAAAGAATATTCACCCTTCTCACTAGAATACTGAACCTCATCACTTTCTACTGCTTACCACTTAATTAAATTTTTCAGGTTGAACTTGTTACATTTTTAGAAAGTATAAAATTTAACTTCAGGTAGTTGCAGTAGAGGAAGGACACAAGGAAGTTTTTGAATGTAAGAATGAAAAATATCTCAAGGCCTTCCAGCCAAGATGGAGAAATAGGTAGATATGTTTTGCTTCCTCACCCAACTAAAACAAAGACAACAACCAATTTAAAAAACAAAAAACAATCAGAGATGCCAAAAAATTGAAGTGTATGGAAGTCTGACAACCAAGGGGTTAAAGAAGAAACATTCACCCAGACTTCTGTGCTAAGACAAAGAAATATGGTCCAAATGAAAGAACACATCAAAACTCCAGAGCAAGAACTAAGCATCAAGGAGGTAGACAACCTATGAGATGCAGAGTTCAAAACACTGGTAATCAGGATGCTCACAGAAATGACTGACTACGGACACAAAATAGAGGAAGAAGTGAAGGCTATACAAAGTGAAATAAAAATATACAGGGAACCAACAGTGAAGGGAAGGAAACTGGGACTCAAATCAACAATTTGTAGCAGAAGGAAGAAATAAATCCAACTGGAACAGAATGAAGAAACAAGAATTCAAAAAAATGAGAAGCACAGGAACCTCTGGGATAACTTAAAATGTTCCAACATCAGAATCATAGGGGTGCCAGAAGAAGAGGAAGAGCAAGAAATTGAAAATTTATATGAACAAATAGTGAAGGAATACTTCCCCAATCTGGTGAAGGCAATAAACATGCAAGTCCAGAAGGTTTGGAGAGTTCCAAAGAAGCTGGACTCAAGGAGGAACACACCAAGGCACATCATAATTATACCCAAAATTAAAGTAGAGAATCTTAAAAGCAGCAAGAGGAAAGGAGACAGTTACCTACAAAGGAGTTCCAGCTGATTTCTCAAAAGAAAACTTGCAGGCAAGAAGGGGCTGGAAGAAGTATTCAAAGTCATGAAAGGCAAGGACCTACATCCAAGATTACTCTATCCAGCAAAGCTCTCATTTAGAATGGAAGGGCAGATAAAGTGCTTCCCAGATAAGATCAAGTTAAAGGAATTCATCATCACCAAGCCCTTATTATATGAAATGTTAGAGTAACTTACTTAAGAAAAAGATAAAAACTATGAACAGTAAAATGACAACAAACTCACAACTGTCAACAACTGAACCTAAAAAACAAAAACAAACTAAGCAAACAACTATAACAGGAATAGATTCACAGAAATGGAGATCACATGGTGTGTTATCAGTGCGGAGGAAGTAGGGGGAGAAAGGTGCAGAGAATAAATCATAATTGGCAGGTACAAAATAGGTAGGGGGAGGTTTCTCATAGTATCAGAAATGAAGAAGCCAAAGAACTTGTATGCACGACTCATGGACATGAACTAAGGGGGAGGGCGAATGGTGGACGGGGCGTGCAGGGTAGAGGAGGATAAAAGGAAGAAAAAATGGGACAACTGTAATAGCATAATCAATAAAATATATTTAAAAAATATTAAACATTAAAGATCCTGCACCCAATAATGTAAAAGTATTTATCTCTCCATTTTCCTTTCTTATCCAATCTTAAATATTTCTCCTTCTCTCTCTCTCACCTCCTTAATATACCAATGAATTTCATATAACCTTCCTTCCTTACATTCTCTCCTTTGATTCCAATATATAAAATGAACTCCAAAATTGCCATTCTCACCAGAGCACTTTCTCAATCAGTAAGATTCGGCTTCCAGGCATGTCCTCAGAGTTGGTTTGAATCAATGCTTATAAATCTTTTCAGTAGATCCAAACATTCTTTTGTCAACACAACAAACCACAGTATTATTACTAGTACCTCTTACTTCCTTAACCATAGAAATCACAGATCTTCTCAAAACAATGCAGTGGTTGCAGATCTCAAAATAGCTTTTAGACTCATAAACTAATCCTAAATTGAGTTAGTAGGCCCATCACAGAATGGACATGACTAGAGCAGATCGGTCATTAGGATCAAGCTATAAAAACAGAATCGGTTACTATCATAAAACAGAAGAGTTTGGCTGGCCCTTGGCCCAGTTTGGGGGAAGCACCCTCTAAAATCTTGGGACTTCCTGAGTGACAGGAGTCCTTGTGATTCATGGTGGGCTCCCAGATAGTTTATGCTAACAAGATAATTCCGGATGGGGGCTGGCCAAACCAGAAAGATCCACCACAGGGTAAAGGATTGGGGCTATGAACTCCATGTCTGTAACCCAACTTTCAGGGAGGGACACTATTCACTGAGTTCAACCTCATGGCCAATGAGTCATGCTTACATAATGAGATCCTCCCTCCCCCCCAATAAAAACTCTGTAGACAGTGAAGCTAGAAAGAGCTTTCCTGGTCATCAGCGCCCTGACTCCATGCAGTTACACATCCACATGCCAGAGGGTAATGGTCCGAACTCTATTGAAAAAGCTTCCCTCAAACCCTCCCAAACCACACGCTATGCATTTCTTCTTTCAGCTGGTCCCGATTTGGATCTTTTTCTGCTGTAATAACACTGTAATACCTAAGTACAGCACTTGAGTTGTTCTGGTAAACTGCTGAACCTGAGTTATGGGAACCCCGAATTTGTATCCAGCAGGTCACAGGTGTGGTGGCCTAGGGAACTCACAGCTTGCAACTGGTGTCTGCATTAAGAACAACTGTGTGAAGAACAGTGCCTTGGCCTGTAAAGTCTGACCTCATTCTGAGTTGCTTGTGTGTCGGGACTGTACTGCAGTGATACACACATCTACACTGCTCTCTAGTATTTCCTAGCACCAATTATTTGTTGATCGATATATGAAAGGAGATAACTCAAAGACCACCTCAATGTATTTTTCTGATAAGCATCAAAAGCAGTCATTTTAGTTTCTTAAAATGTAAAATTTTTATGTGTATGCTAATGTCGTCACTTAACACATTAATAAAGTCACCATGTTACTACATTAAAACTATTTTTACTTTTTATAATTATTTAAGTATAATTTATTTCATTTGCAATCCCTAGTATTTTATTTATTGTATTCAGAAACATTCTGAGAAAGCATTCACAGGTTTCACCAGACTGCTTAAAGGTTCAAGGCACAACCTCCTCCTAAAACTTCTTGCAAAAAACAACTCTGAATCCTTGATGAGTCTTTACAGGTTACCTGCAGGCATCAATGGAAAGACTGAACAACTCCTGTCCTGACCTGTGTGGTTCAGTTGGCTGGGCATTGTCTCTGAAAGCAAAAGATCACCAGTTCAATTCCAGGACAGGGTACACATGCCTGGGTTGTAGGTTCTATCCTCAGCTGGGGCACATTCGAGAGGCAACTGATCAGTGTTTCTCTTTCTCCCTCCCTTCCCCTCTCTCTAAAAATAAATAATTAAATCTTTAAAAAAAAGAACAAACAACTCCTGGTAGAAATAATTTAGACCTCTCCTGAAAGCTAATAGATAGATAAATAATAAACAACATCTAAAAGAACATCCCTAACAGAAACGATCAGGAACCAGGGTTTCTTATTGGAATGGCTAATTCCAAGTCAGAGGAGCCTAGAACACTGTCATACCAGAAGCCAGGAAGACATCATTGGAGTGGTGTCAAGAAGACAAAAGAGGGTTGCTTTACACTATTTTATTGATTTCTATATATGACTGAAAACTTACATGACAAAACTTGAACATACACACACTGACACATACACTAAAACTATGCTTGAAGGCATCAAAGAACTTGAAGATAATAGAGCTCACAAAGGCACAATCTAGGGAAGTAAACTCCACATTTGGAATCATTTTACCCTTGAGAACAACTACCAAGTGTTAAGAACAGTTAAAAGGCTGACAGCTTTGCAAGGCGAGAGGCCAAAGACCAGAACCCAGGGTTTACAAAAGGAAGGACTGCAAACTCATGTCACATGAGCTGAAATCCTAACTTACTCTCAGGAGCTGGAGTAATAGTAAGGAAGCCACAGCTAGCTGCAACTTCTCTTTACCCTAAAACTGAACGGAGGTGATCCCAGACTGTCCACTCCCTCAGAAGCTTGGCAGAAGCATAAATTCTTTCAAGAAATATCATCCTAGACTCCAATTATTTCAATTTTTAAAATATAATCTTCTCCTGCATATGCACACATTCACACACATGCAATGCAGCCACAAGAGACAAAATAAAAACTAGGAGAAATAGCCCTGGCTGGTGTGGCTCAGTGGACTGAGTGTCAGTCTGCAAACCAAAAGGTTGCCAGTGCAATTCCCAGTCAGGGCACATGCCTGGGTTGCAGGCCAGGTCCCCAAGTGGGGGAGTCTGACAGGCAACCAACTGATCTATCTCTCACACATCAATGTTTTGCTCCCTCCCCCCTACCTTCCCCACTCTAAAATTAAATAAATAAAATATTTTTTAAAAACCAGAAGAAACAATACATAAGAAACCAAAAAAAGGCAGACCCATAGGGCTGCCATGTACTGGAGTTGCAAAATCGTAACTTAAAGCTGGGGGAAGAAGGGTACAGAAACAGATAAAATTATTAGCACTGACTGGCATGGCTCAGTTCGTTGGGCATTGTCCCACATGAAAGGTCATGAAAGGTCACAGGTTCAATTCCTGGTCAGGGCACATACCTGGGTTACGGGTTGGTCACCCGTTGGGGAGTGTGCAAGAGTCAACTGATCATTGTTTCTCTCACATGGATGTTTCTCCCTCTCTCTAATAAAATATTAAAACAAAAAAATTATTAAATGAAAAATAAAAAAACTATGCCCTAACCCGTGTGGCTCAGTTGGCTGGGTACTGTCCCGAAAAGCAAAGGGTCACCAGTTCGATTCCCAGTCAAGGCACATGCCTGGGTTGCAGGTTCTGTCCCCAGTCAGGGTACATGTGAAGGGCAATCGATCAATATTTCTCTCACATCAATGTTTCTCTCCCTCTCTTGCCCACTCTAAAAAAAACCATCAAATAAAATTTAAAAAAGCTGTATTATGCTCAAAGAGGTAAGATGTAGAAAACTCTCAAAGAATCCGATTTTCCAGAAGTAAAAACAATATAGAAAGCGTAATAGATGAAAATTAACAGTACACTATTCTTGTTCAAAATTAGAGAAATCAGAAGAATATGTCCAGGATGAAGCATGGAGAGGATGAGACTGGGAAGATCTAACATGCATTTAAATGGGCTCTCAGACATTAACACAGATTCAGTAAGACCTATAAATACAAAACATAAATAAAAAGAAATATATACCTAGACACACCACAGTAAAAAAGCTGAAAACTAAAGACAAAAAATAATAATAAAAGCCAGAAGTAAAAAAGACAGACTCCATTCATGGGCGTTAATACATATAATTTTTTGTAGTGAGAATAAAGCAAGTTTTATTCAAGTAGGAAAAAAAGAAAGATGTCAGGGCACAGGTGCCATTGTGAGAGAAGCAAAAAGTATGTGTCCAAGTGGACAAAGGCCAACTCAAGAGAGAGTTGCACCCACTGCAGCAAACATTAAACTGACTTCTTACAGAAAGAATGGAAACTAAAGATGTAATTCAGTAACTTCTTTCAATGTTTTAGCAGAAAACTGATTCTATACACACCAAAAATATTCTTCAAAAGGATCAATTTGAGATATTTATACTAACACATACTCAGAGAATTCACTGTCAGCAGTCACACAACAGGTAGGAAACATATTCAGGTAGAAGGAAAATGTTCAAAGATGGAGGACTGGAATTATAGCAAGGAATGAAGAGCAATTAAGAGGGGAAATCTAAAAGGCTACTGACTGAACAAATTAATAATGTCTTAAGATAAAATATAAGCAGAATTTTAACAGCATAACAGTAATACATTACTGAAAGTGAGATACACAGAGTTCACCCAAGAAAAGGGGAAAATAACCAAATATTGGATTTTGATAGGTCAAAGATGCATGTTTTAAGTAACTTTCAAGTTAACAGAGGAAAAAAATAATAAAAATTAGCACCCAAAGGAGAGGAAAAGGCAATAAAACAGGTATAAGAAACAGAAAGCAATAAACTTGTCAAAATTGGGGGGGGAAAAAAAAACAGAAAGCACTTACTAAGATAACAGATTTAAACCCAACTATGTCCATTACTTTTATTTTATTTATTGATTTGAGAGAGAGAGAAACATTGATTTGTTGTTCCACTGATTTATTCATGCATTCGCTGCTTGTATGTGCCCTGACTGCAGATCGGACCCACAACTATGGCATATTGGGACAATGCTCTAACCAACTGACCTACCTGGCCAAGGCCATATACCCATTATCTTGTTAAAAATTGTCAAAAGAGCAAACATTCCATTTTTAAGAAACATTGTTATGTTGGATTTTTAAAATTCTAACTAGATATCGTTGACAACAAAATTGTCTAAAATACAAACACATACAAAGATTGAAGATAAAGGGTACATATTAAGCTAAGAAAAGAGTGCGGCTACACGAATATTAAGCTAAAAAAGCTTTACTTCTGAGGACTTCTGCCAAGATGGTGGCGTAGGTGGACGCACTGCACCTCCGCTCACAACCAGAGAGTTTAAGCAACGAACTCAATAGCGAAAAATAAACAACCAGAACGAACAGAATCGAACTGAAGGGAAGTCCGACACCCAGGAAGTTGGGGAGGACGTACATCCAGGCTGGTAAGCGGGGCAGAACCGAGCAGAGGAGCGGAGTGAGAGGCAGTTTGCCCGGAGGAACTCACCCCGGGAGCGCCTAAACAAAACACTACCCCGAGCAACGGGTGAACCTCGCAGGCCGGCAGCGTAACTGGAGAGGCCAGTGGGAACCAGCAGGGCCAAGACTGGTGGAAAAGACAGTGGGGAACTGGGGAGAAGAGGGTGACAGGGAGTGGCAGTGAATGGCAGATGCCATTCCTCCCTCCCAGGCCCCGCCCCCAGAGGAAACGTCACAAAAAAACGACCCAGGTTGCCAGGCACCGACAAACACCTAAGACTCCGACAGGTGC
>PVJI01025297.1:0-20659 GCA_004026765.1 Micronycteris hirsuta | reverse complement strand
CCATGGCCCGCACCGCCGCCGCCGCCGCCGCCGCCCCCCGCGCCCCCGGACTCCTCCGGGCCGCGCTGCTGCTCCTGCTCCTGCTCACCTCCTGCCGCCACGCTGCAGGTGAGACTCCGAGCCCTGGGATGCCAAGGGCGGGGCGGGGGACGACGGGTGGGCGCCCTCGGGGGACAGCTGCCCCTAACCGAGTGTGTCGCCCCCACAGGGGCGCCCGTGGCCAGTGAACTTCGCTGCCAGTGCTTGAAGACCTTGGAGAAAATTCACCCCAAGCACATCCAGAGTGTGTCGGTGACACGCCCAGGAGCCTCCTGCGACCAAACCGAAGTCATGTAAGTGCTGCTTTCACGGTCCAGATGCTTCCACCCTGACCCTCATCCTGCCCACTTGTCTCACGTGGATTCTCCCTTCTCTCTGCAGAGCCACGCTCAAGAATGGACAGAAAGCTTGTCTCAACCCTGAAACCCCCTTCGTTAAGACAATGATCGAAAAGATGCTGAGCAAGTGAGTTATTTGCCTATAAAGTCATTGGTGACAGATACTGCCATCTGCCTCCTGAAAATTATCTCAGGGAAATTCAGGGTTTAGCTGAAGGAGTGAAAAGTCATCTTACAATTAAATTTGTCCTTAAAATTATTAATGTGCTCTGGTGCCTGAAGGATATTTTCGGTGCCCTCTGCCACCAGCCCCTCTCCATCTCCGTTCAGCTAGACTGTAGCTCAGACGCACGAAATGACTGCCATTAGTTGGCACTTTCCTTAGTTTTACTCCTATTCATGAAAGCGTATTTGATGCATTTTCGAGTGAGTGTTGGCAAACGTGTCTTCCTAAAAGATTAAGTGGCCAACGATCTGAAATCCTTCCTGCCCGTTAAAGAACAAACACTTTACCTCGGTGGCTTGAGATCTGAAAAGTGGAACCACTGATTTTTGGCAACATAGGGCTCTAAATCTTAGTGGTGAGGAGAAGGGACTTTTCACGGATCTCCTGGTCCCCGTGCAAGTCTTGGCCCCACCTCGTATTATTCCTGTAACCTGGGAGAGAGAACTTAATCTCTGAGTTTCTATCATATGGGAAAAATAATCATGGCTACCTCCTGGGGTTTGCTATGGGGCTTAAGTGGTGTCATGCATGTACTTTTTTAGTGTAACAGCATTTTCTGGCTTTTTGAAGCTAATAATACAATTGTGACCACAGGTGCCTTATTCCTAAGGAAACAGCATCCGGTGGCCAGGCATTTTCTGCCACACAGGGCAGCAAGGGCATAGGCAGTGGCCACTTGGTACAGGGCTATGCAATCAAGTTTCTGAGTCCTAATAAGCAACAATTTTCTCACCACAGGGGCAGCACCAACTGACCTAGAGAGAAGAAGGAAGCTTATCGGTTGTTGTTGCCTCCTTAGTGGGATCGGAGTGAAAGAAGAGAAACAAAGAGTCCCCCCAGGGCCACCTGGACGGTGTTTCACGTGTTTGATGATTTCTCATGAGAGCTCTTCTATTTATTTACCTATCTGTGTGTTTATTTATTCATTTATTTATTTATTTTTCAAAGCTTGTATATCAGTTAATGTTCTACCTAATATTTAAAGATATGAAAGGGCTTGGTAATTTCTTATTCTGTTATTTTTAAATGGTCATTTTTATGTTAAATCAGAGTTAGTTCAGCCCTGTTATGTAATTGAAGATGAAACATTTTAAATGTCCTTCATTCATCTCATATTTTTGGTTGGGAGCAGGGTGGGAGACCACACTCTACCATCTATTGTGGTATAGGCTGGGGGTAAATAAGGGGGGATTCTAGCAAATAGGTCATTGGTTAGGCAAGGAAACGTTATGTGTACATCTATTTTTGTATTGTTGAGAAGAATGACAATTGTTATTTATTGGAACAGTTTCAGTTCACAGTATGTGGTCAACATTTCTGAGGTTGAAGAGAACTAATGTTCTAAATACCCCTTAGACATTTTATGTCTTCCTAGTAAGGCATAATGCCTTGTTTAGAGTAAATTATACGTTGTTTCTCTATGTTTTGGAATAGAGAAGTTAAATATTTATAGATGTATTTTTACAAATGACACGAAAATAAAGCTTTTTACAAAAATATCTTGCTGTGGTTTAACTTCTTGATCTCTTGTTCCTCCTGAATACCAAAGTGCTGAAAATTTATAATAGATTTAGCTCACACTCACTAAAGGACTGCCATTAGTTGGCATGTTCCTTAATTGTACTGCTATTCATAAAAGCATATTTGATGCATTTTCAAGGTTCTTTCAGGCCATCATTTTAAGAATCCCTGTTTTACATAAGAAAAACTCATTTTATTTTAGTATAACCAATCTGTTATTTAATCCTAGCTTCTTAAAAATTTTCAAATGTTAATGCACATTTTTAAAAGAGCTCTTATTGAAAATATTTTGTTAAATAGTTTTTCAAACAAACCCTCTTACTGAAGCTGGAAGTTAAACTGTACATTGGACTTGTAGAAGGCAGTTAGAAAGGGATGAGTAGAGCTTGACAGATGGGCCAGTTGCAGAGGGTCACCAGGGTGGAGAGTCCTAGTGACCCCCAGGTGCCTAGCAACAGGCAAAACTCCTACAAGCCCTTGCAGGACCACTCCCTTAAGCCTTGGAGATGACATTTAGGCCTCAGCTGTGTTACAGCTCCAGACCCAAAAAGCAGCAAAATTAGGCAGATGACTAATGACCCCCTGCCCTGGTGCCGACCAATCAGTGGAGACTATGACCCTGAGCAGACACACTGGGAAAGCTGATGAATATTCTACTGAGTTCCTCCCATCAGACCTCAGATAAAAGCCCTCAGGATGGTAGACCCAGTGTCACTCTCTCTCTCTGTGGAGCACACCCATGCCTTTCCCCACCCATTTCTTTCCCCCGGCACCCCTCCACCAGGACGCCAGGACCTCTCCTTCCACTTTCATCTCTCAAGACAGGTGCAACCTCTCTGTCCCTGTCTCTCTTTCTCTTTCTCCTGAGCTCCAACGGCTCTTCTTTTGATGAAACTTCTTTCCTGAGCCCATTTCTTCTATGACTCATTTCTGCTACCTCTGTTACTTTCTAAATAAACTTCCTCTTATGATGTGAGTGTTGGCTCTGAATTCTTTTCTTAGCCAGAATTTAACAGCTGAGGTTGCTGAACTGAGCTTAACAACTGGTGCCATTTTTCTGCTGTTAACATTCTTCCTCAGAACCCAGACAATTTGTGTGACAGGAAAAAAAGGAGAGAAAGCAAATGGGGGAGTGCTTCCTCTAGGTAAAAGTTCTAATAGAGGGGACTTCTCTAACTTTTTCTAACATTTTCTAACTTTTCTGGAGAGATAACAGTCACAAGCGTGGCGCTATTCCAATGCTTCACAGGTATAGTGATGGCGCAAATGTTTCCTAACCCATAAATTTGAATTTGCATTGCCCCCGGATGAATGGCACACATCCAGCTTTCACAGTCACCTAATGAGAGGGAAAAGAAAAGATCTGAGTCACCTTGAAAAAAACGCACTGAAATCTGAAAAGGAGAACATTTTGTGCACGATTGGGGAAGCCAGCCAGGGTATGTGCTTGTCTCTGATTCAGGGCCTGTTCTGGGCTCCTTGACAACCTTCAGCGGAGGAAGACGGTGTGCGTGACCAGGCTTGTCCTGAGTATCTGGGCACAGCTTCTCTGAGCCACCATGTCTTCGCCTGAAAATTAAGTATACCAGTTTCTTCGAATCAATGAGATAAGATGGAAAAGAAATGTTTAAATTGGATGGAGATGAACAAATGCAAACCATTCTGAAAGCTCCATAAATGCCCGCACTGATTCCTTCCTTAACCCAGAGTCAGAGGCTTATGTTTCAGGCTATAGGAAATAAACCTTTCTTGAATTTCTCAGTGTTCTTGTGAAAAGTTCTATCTTCTTCACATACCATGAGTATTAAATCTATAGCCATTTGTCTAGTTAATTGCTCTGATCCCGACACATAATAAAACTTCTAAAATCTCTCTCACAAGGACCCTATGGTTACCTCCAGAGCTGTTAACAGCACCAGATGTTAGATCTCAGTCTTTGAGTTTTGACTAAGAAGGAGTTCAGAGCCAAGACTCAAATATAAGCAAAAGTTTATTTAGAAAGTCACAGAGATAGAAAAAGTGAACCATGGAAGAAGTGAGCCAGTTAGGCTGCATAGGCTCAGGAAACAATTTATAGAAGCCCTTAAAGAAGGCCCTTTAGAGCTTAGGAGAAAGAAAGGCAAAGAAAACACACCTGGGGGAAGGAGAAGGGGAAAAGTACAGGTGTGTTCCAGGGAGAGAGAGCGAAGAGAGAGAGCGAAGAGAGAGAGCGAAGAGAGAGAGCGAAGAGAGAGAGCGAAGAGAGCGAGCTCACACTGGGGAGAGAAGGGGGTAGGGGAAAGTAAGGGCATGCTGGAGAGAGAGAGAGTATTGGGTCCATTGTCTTTAGAGTTTTAAAGCTCAGGATTTTAAGAGAGGTGTCAGAGGAGGACCGCAATAGAATATTCATCAGCATTTCAGGTGTGTTTCCTCAAGGTCGTGGTCTCCACTGATTGGTCAGTGCCAGAGTAGGTTGACATTAGATACCACAGTTGGTCCTGATGTCAGCCATGGCCTATCCCCACCTGGCCTTGCTGCTTTTCTGAGCCTGGAACTGAAACACAACTGAGGCCTAGATGTCATCTCTAGTTTGGCCAAAACTCTATCTCTGTGGTAATCAGACTCAAATAATCTTAAGATTTTTTGATGCAGGCCAGAACCTCACTGGCCCGGGGACTCAATGTTTAAAGGAGTAGTAATGCAAGGGCTTGCATGGAAGTCATATGAGGCTCTTCTCCAGCTCCCTTGTTCATTCTCTAAGGGGGTCTACTAATATGTCAGGGGAGGAAAGGTCAGGAGAGGGTCTAAACTTCATGATCAGCAATATGCTATGGTAATAAAGGTCACCCTGGGGGAGCAAAGACCCACCCCAGTTTTGCCCCATTGCTTTGCCCCATTGCTCCATGGTGACCTTCAGGACCTGGCCTATGGTTCCTATTCTACCTATAGCTGCCTACTACAGGACTACATCTCAGGTTAACCCCCAGGGTGCTGGGAAGACTGGAATATATGAATCCTGGAAAAGGAGATTCCTACTAAGAAGGGATTCTGGTGGTCAACTGGTTGCAAATTTAGAAGCAGAGTTTAGCAGCCATTTCTAAAAAGGGGCCTCTCACACAAACTTCACTTTAGGAGCCCTGTACTGCATATACTATGTTCCTTCCATCTGAGCCAGCCCTCATAAAGGTGTGCCTAGATGTATGTCAACCAATATGACTGAGAATTTCCTTGTTCAATCAGAAGTGTGCAAGTATAGCCCCATCAGATTTTCACTGACCCATTAGAGCAGCTCCATTATGACCAATTAAGACAGTGATTTTTTTACCAAATTCTGAGGTCTGGAGTCTTCATTTGCACAAAGACAGACCAATCAGGGACAAGGGGTGAAGCCTTCTGTCTGTATTAGTTAGCTCCCCTCTAGCTCCAGAAGCACACATTTCTTTTCCACTGAAGACTGAAGATTGCTTTTCTCTTGCTGGAGAGGAGCATTCTGGCAAGGAACTGGAGCAGGAAGAGCAGAGCAGAGCTCTATAGCTGAAGAGGGGCCTCAGACCCAGGGCCATCTCAAGCCCAGGACTTCCTCACAATCACACTGTGATGTTTCATAATTGAGCTGTACCACTATTGAGCTATTCCAGTGCTGAACTATTCTCACAGACCTGCTATATCACAACTGAGATGTTTACACTGAATAAGGTCTCCTCTTCATCACACCCCAAATTGGGGATTCCTGTTCATGTTTAATTGGCACAAGGACCATAGCCTTCTGTTGACAAATGCTATCTCTCAAACTATTTACAGGTCAAAAAAAGATAAACCCACAGAATTTAGAAAGATCCTTAGGCCATAAAAGTGGATACTGGGGGCTATGTGGCCTTGGAGAGATTAATTTACATACCAAACATTGGAGATAGAACATAGACCCTTTCTGGAGGGAAATATGGGACAAAGTTCTCCTTCCTTCCCCTTTATAAGCACAGAAAATTGAGCCCCCCACCCCACCCCGACCTGTGGGCTGCCTAGCTACTGGAGTAAGACAGAAGACATGTCTCTTATTGCGTCACCACAGGGGTAAGGCCTGAGCAAGCAGGAAGTGACACACATTCACTATGAAGTAATTGATAAGAAATCTTTGTTCCAGAACATTTCTTGTGTGTATTCAGGATAAAATTTTTAAATACAAGTACTAAAAACTCAAAGTAGGCTTTCTTAACTTGGCGAATGAAGAAAAGGATGAAGGAGATGGAGTTAATCACAGGGTGATTAAGAACACAAGCTATGAAGAATTAGACTGATCTAGGAGTAGTTTTCAGTTCTAACACCTTCTATCTGTGTAATTTGAAGTTATGTTTTTTGATTAATCTAAACTTTATTTCTCCTTTTAAGGTACAATAATAGAATCTCCTTTTTGTAATTGCTACTAGCATTGTGAGTTATAATTTGAATAAAGAGCTAGGTAGTGCCTGAAATATGATAGTGACCTAGAATTTCTAGAAAAAAAGAGGGAGAAATCTGATTGAAAGTGGAGATAGTGCATTAGATTCTTACTGCTGTTATAACAAATTATTACAAATTAGTGGCTTAAAATAGCACAAAGTTATTCTCTTACAGTTCTGGAGGGCAAAGGACTGAAATTTGTTTCACAGGACTGAAGTCAAGGTGTCCACAGGGCTGGTTTCTTCTGCAGACTCTGATCTTTCAAGCTTCCAAGGGCCATCTACATGTTGTGCCTCATGGTCATCTTCCTGTATCTTCGAAGTGCTGTCAATGGACAGCTTAATGTCTGATTCCATTTGCTCCCTTTGTATGTTAATAATTAGCTACTTACTTATGCTAATAAAGGCTAGTGGCAAAATGTTTTTAACTTTCTTTCTTTCTGTCCTTTTGCTCTGTCACAATGTCTTCTGTCTGGTTCTGACTGCTGGATCCCTTTTTATAAGAAATGTTGTGACTACTTCCGGCCAAGATGGAGGCATAGGTAGATACACTGTGCTTCCTCGCACAACCGAAAGAGGAAAAACAACAATTTAAAAAACCAAAACAGCCAGATCTGACAGAAAACTGAACTGAGTGGAAGTCCGACAACCAAGGAGCTAAGAAAACACGTTCATCCAGACCGGCGATTTATCTCAATCAACTTTGAAAGGAAGAGGTTGTGTTGGCTTTTGAGTCTTCAATATTACATGCTTATAAATACATTCTGATGTTCTTAGCTACTCTCATCCCCATCAAATCTAGAGACATGCTGAAAACTGCCTAAAGCACAAAAATCTCTCTTTGTCCTACCACCCTTCAATGTGGATCTAGATCCCTAGCAGGCTGGAGAGAAAGGGAGAGAGAGAAGGAAAGAAATATTGATGTGAGAAACATTGACTGGTTACCTCCCCATATGCGTCCCGACCTGGAACTGAGCTGCAATCTACTGAAAAGGTTATCAAGCCAGGAGCTGCCTCGGGAAGAGGCCCTGCAGTAAGGAACTGATGCGTTCAGTCAACAATCAGGGAGGCCTTAGGCCTGCCGGCAGCCATCTCCTCTGTGCTCCTAGAAGCCGCGACCATTGCAGCCCTGACTGACCCCTGATTGTAGACTTGAGGGAAGCCATGAGACAGAACACCTACCTATCTAAGTCTTGCCCAGCTTCTCAACCCACAGAAGTTGTCAGAGAGAAGGGAAGGGAGGGAGGAAGAGAGGAAGAGAAACATGGATATGTGAAACATCAATCAGTTGCCTCTCGAATGCCCCCACCCCCAGGACCTGGCCCCAAACCCTGACTGGGAATCAAACCAGAAAGCTTTCAGTTTGTGGGACAACGCCCAACCCACAGAGACACACCAGACAGGGCTTCTTTAATTTCTTTCAGTGCTGTTTGCAGTTTTCAGTGTAAATCTTGGTATATTTTGTTAAATTTATTCCCATGTATTTATTCTTTTCCATAATATTATACGTAGAATTACTTTTCTTAATTTCATTTTGGATACTATGTTTTATAAACTAGCATTTATTGTTATTTGTGTAGAAATACAACTGATTTCTATATGTCAATATTCTCATTGTAATTTTAATTTTCATTTCCCTAGTAACTAACTATACTAAGCATTTTTTTCATGTGCTTATTTGTCATCATATATAATCTTGACTAAATGTTTATCCAAATCTTTTTTCTTTGTTTAAATTGGAATATTTGTCTTCTCACTATTGACTTGTGATTTAATTAAACATTTCTAGATACAAAAAAAGAAAAAAAGAAATGTTGTGACTATATCAGGCATAACCAGGATAATTAGGGATAATCTTCCCAATGCATGATACTTAATCACATCTGCAGAGTTCCTTTTGCAATATGAGGTACATATTCACAGTTTCTGGGGATTAGGACAAGGTCATCTTTGGGGAGCTACTATTCAGCAGTCCACAAGAGACTTGAATTTCAGTGTTCAAAGAACTTTCCATTAGGCTAAGAAAATGTATATGTATACATTTGTATATACAAATGTACATACATATTATACAAGGGGAGTTGGAAATTCTGGGAGAAGCCAAAATGGTATCAGCACTGGCTAATGTTCAATAAATACAATTACTGTTAATGTTCCTGTGTTCAAGAAAGTCAGGCTTAGGTACTTTTTCCAGACTGCTACTGGAAAGCTGCAAAGTAAACCAAAATAATTTATTTCATAACTAGAAAGAAGACATGAATGACTGGAAGAGCAAGAGGAAGGTCTGAGTCTGTTTATCACTGGCCCTCTGGCTTGCTCTCATAGATATCAGTGTATTCCTGGAGCAAACAGAAATGGCAACAGTGGGTATCACATTAAAGAGCCTGTGAGACTTTGGACAAGGCAGCCCTCCATTGGGACATCAAGGTAAAAACTGGAGGACAGCGGTATTTGAGCGAATGGCCATAGACTGATGAGAGCGGAAAAGAAATGTTCTCTGTGTGAGCAGATCTGTGTTAGAAAAGTGCAACCGAGTATGACCATGTGAGTTTGAGAAGCCATCAGGAAACAGTACAGGCAGCAGGGCCTGGGGTTTCCTGGGCAAAGAAGCCAGGGTAGAAGATGAGGAATAATGGATGATACCACCCTGTGATCATGATTAATTATTTGAGAGTTCTCTTGAGATATCCTTTAGAACAGCTGTCCCCAACATTTTTGGCACCAGGGATAGATTTTGTGGAAGACAATTTTTCTGTGGATAGGGAAGAGGGGAGGGGGAGGGTTTCAGGATGATTCAAGCACTTAACATTTAAGCTTACCTCCTGCTGTGTGGCTGGGTTCCTAACAGGCCCAGACTGGTACCAGTCTGCGGCCCAGAGGTTGGGGAACCTGGCTCTAGATACTTCCAGGAACTGATAGCATGTGAGAGAGAGAAGAAATGGAGGTTCTGCAGCAGCAAGAAGAGGCAATATTTTCTCTGAAAAAAACAGAAAAATTATAAGGTAAGAGTCTTATTTTATCTTAAGTTTCTCATAAAGCAAAGCCTGAGGCAAGGCCTTCGTGCTAGCTCTTTATTAAGTCCACCAGCCTGGGTGTGAGACCTCATCTTCCCCTGTGTGTAAGGTGCCTCTGCCCTCACAGTGACACCACGGGTGACTGGGATTGTACTTTTCCATTTTCACAGTCCTATGAAAAGAGCATGAGATGGCTCTGGGGTATCCAACTTTTTGGCATCTCTAGGCCACACTGGAAGAAGAAGAGTTGTTTGGGGCCACACATTAAAAACACAAGCACTAACGAACACTAATGAGCCAAAAAAAAAAAAAGGTTTTAAGTAAATTTGCAATTTTATGTTGGGCTGTGTGTGGCCCATGGGCCGCGTGTCAGTCACCGCTGGCTGTGGACAGATCAAATGGACCTAGACCCACAGCAGCAAGTCAGAGCTTGGAAAAGCCTGCTCCGTGGGCCACCTAACACACACGTGCACAGGACTACCTAACTCAAAGCCCTCACAGAACTATCTAATACAAGACGAGGAGGAGAACCAAGGTTTTGGAACACTGGTCCAATTCACATGACCGTCAAAGAGGCCCGTGGGTTGACTCTGGCTCTAGCTTGTATTTGAGCACCTTGTGGAACCACCATTGGGCTCTGCTTCTCGGGATTCTCCTCAGATGCCTCACGATGAGCCGCTACGGTGTGGACTAAAGGAAAGTTATGGGCATTGTGGCCAAACAACTTGAAAAAAATTTCTTAATTTTCTTGAGACCTCACCAAAGTACTTTACCTCCTCTGAGTTTCAAAGTCCTCATACATAAAGTAAAACAATCCTTGTAATGTTGTTGTAAGGTTTCGAGATAATACACCAAAAGCATGTGGAGTAGTACTGGCACACAGGATACTCAACAAATGGCTTTTACTACGAGTGCAGTGTACGGTACCGATGTCAGCATAAACGAGTAATTCTGAGGAGGGAAATATAAGACACATTTCAAAGTGGAGTATTTAATGTGACTTGCAAACTTATATAGCTCTTACAGCAGCTAAAAGATCATCTTAATATAATAGGTTATTTTAAAAATCTGAGAATTTGAGCATCTTAAAATAGTAAGAGTCTAAAATTCACTGCAAGTTAAATATACAATCAATCTGGCATTGGGTCAAAGGTCTCGAATGAGAGATCAATGTTTGATAGTGAAGGTCGCTGAAAATCTAACCACGATAATGTTGACAAATTCTGTAAGACTAATTTTAATTCCATTAAATCACAAACTATAATTCCAGTTAGGAACTACACCTTTGTTGTGATTCTTTAAATGTTTTTTATCATATGTTTGTATATGTGTTTCCTTATTATCACCATGGCTACAAACACTGGTAACATAATTTGGTCTCCTCTACTTGATATATAGAAAGTTGAACTCAAGAAGATTAAGATTGTGTCTGAATAGTGCTTCTGATTCATTATGGCTACTTTTTGACTTGGCATAAAGGCCAAGAACCCAGCAGTCAGTTGGATGTTACAAAGTCATTCAATTTGACTGCATGTTGAGACTTGTTTGCAACATACCATTCCCTGTCACAAAGCCGTGCCTCTTGAGCAAGATCCTATCTACAATGTTGATCAACTTTTTCTGTGCCTGAGCTTTTATTGTCTCTGTAGATGCAATTCAGTAATGTCCCCCCTGTGAAGACAAATGAGATATTCTGATTACTGTGGGTATGTGTAAAGTGTCGCTGTGTCAGTGATTTTATTAATTATTCAGTTAAAGACTTTGATTTATTGATAGAAAAAATGTTTGCTATGACATAACCAAGACCATTTAACAGAACAATGAACTGGTCTCCTGCTCCACGTGTCAGAGTTACTCTAGGATAAAAATGGAGGAGGGGAATAGCTGGCTCCATTACGGGGTATACTCATCTTCAACTTCACCAATGAATACTCCTCTCCAAGCGGTTGTACCAATCTATTCCTCCCAAAAGCAATTCATGGAAGTTCCTCTTCTTCCACCTACTGGTCAGCACTTGGAACTGTCAGACTTTAAAAACTACTGTCCAATTACTACATAATGACATCTTACCGTGGTTCTAATTTGTATTTCCCTTATTACAAACGAGATTGGGTATCGTTTGTGCATGCTTATGAGTCACTTGTATTTTATACTCTGTGATGTTTTATTTTACTAATATGTTCTGTTATGATATTTGCCATTTCATGAAAGCTTTAAAAAAACAAACATTTTGTTTACTAAAACCATTTGTCGCTTATATGTATGGCCAAAGGTTGTATTTGTGGGGGTTTTTATAAGATACATTTTTTTATGGCTAGTCTCTGCTCAAAAGTATAAAAATAAATTGCTATAGTGCCTCCTAAAACTTGGATAGTTTTGTCTTATATTTACAACTCAAATTTGATTTTTTCTTTACAATGTGAACTTATACCAATAATATATTCCACAGATATAGAATAAACATTTCAAAAATTTATATGGAGCCATAAATGATCCTGAATAGCCACAGCAATTTTGAGAAAGAAGAACAAAGTAGGAGGGATCACAATATCTGATATAAAACTATATTATAGGGCCACTGTAATGAAAACAGTATGTACTGGCATAAGAACAGACACATAGACCAATGGAACAGAATAGAGAGCCCAGAAATAAACCCAAGCCTCTATGGTCAATTAATATTCAACAAAGGGAGCAGAAGCGTAAAATGGAGTAAAAAAAGCCTCTTCAACAAATGTTGTTGGGAGATCTGGACAGCTACATACAATGTGAAACAGAACTTGTTTTACTTTTCACTCATTGATAACCAATTGTCCCAGTACCATTTACAGAAAAGTCCATCATTTCCCAATCTCTGCTATAAATCAAGGTAACATATATGTATGGTTTGTTTTGGGACTCATTTGTCAATATGTTTGTACCTACACCAGCACTGAACTGTCTCATTTCCTGTAGCATTATTATAATTCTTGATGAGTGGAAGGGCAAATGTCCTGACACTATTGTTTTTCTCTATGAATGTCTTAGCTCTTCCTAGTTCTTTCACATATGCCTTAGAATCAGCTTGTCAATATGAGAATTCTGAGTGAAAGTGCCTTGAATTCATAGGTCAGTTTTGTTAGGAGAAGTTGATGCATCTTTAAAATAGTAAATCTTACATTTTGTGAAACTTGATATAGCTCATAAATTAAGATCTTTAAAAATATTAAAATGTTTTTCTTGTATCTTATTTTTAAGACTTATTTCTAGAGGGTATTTTTTTGTAGCTCAAAGAGAAGTATTACAATTTTATATATTATTCTGTATCCATCAGCCTTTTAATTATATACCTGTAATATTTTGCATTATCTTTTGTAACCTCACTGCACTAGTTAAAAATTTCAGGACAAGCTTGAATGGAAGTGATAATAGCAGATACTCTTGTTTTGAATTGTATAAGATAATTCATAGCCATTTTAATCACTTGCATGTTTAGTAAAGATAATTATTACAGGTATACCACGTTACATAAAAGGGAAATTTATAGTTCATGCAAATCTACAACATACTTTTTAATTTAAATATCAATCTACTTAAGAAGGAAAACGTTGCCTCCAGATAACTTGGCCTGTGCCTATGGTACCTGTCTGTATTCTGTTCAATAATGATTATTGCCCATACATCCGCAGGAGCCAAGCAAATTGATTTTCCTTCTTTCAACGGGACTCTGAAAGCAGACCATTTGGATTACTAAAAATGGGTGTACTCTTTTTTTTTAAATGTTTATTTAAAATTCTAAAGTGACAATATTATTTATTAGGTTTTAAAAAGCACTTACAAAATATATGTGTTTCTAAACAAATTTGTCTCAGATATTTCATTGGGATACATATGTATAGAATACAATGTTCTGTATGAACCACCACAATTTTCTACCACTGACTACAAATAATGCCAGTTAAAAGGAAAGCTAGGACCTTTTCAGCAATAAACCAGTCAGAAAGCATTTATTACTATGTATCTAACATGTACGCAATACATGTCATTCTATGTACAAGGTGCTGTTAGGTTTGGCAATCCACACATGTATCTTCCAAGCTGTTACCATAGAAAATTTGCCACATATTGTTTAGCAATGTTTCTGGCAATCTTTCGGGTCTATTTTTGTTTCTTTGTTCTGTTTTTAGAATCTCACTAAGATCTTATTTATTATTGCATGTGGAGAGCATACATTGTCTAAATCTCAAGGAAAGTTTTCCATGTTCCTGTTTAAGTTCCCAATTAAATTAAATCTGAAGTTCTCAAATGCTGCTTGCAGATCCCATGGCTCTACCTTCCTCTCCAGGTCCTCAGAAGTCCATTAGGTTCAGGTGAGACCATCTCACCTCCTTGAACTCAGAATGGAAATTCCAGGTTTAAAAAAAAGTGTAATTCAATATTTACTTTTTTATTTAAAAGGAAACTGAAGAAATTATTAAGAGCAGGTGACTTTCTCAGGCTCATAAAGCCATAAAAGATCTACAATAAATATACTTAGTGGTGAAATATGTCAGAGGTTTGGTGAGAACAAAACCAGAGTGCCTGCTATCATCACTTCCGTTCAAGCTTGTACTGAACATGTTACCCAGGTCAGTAAGTTTAGAAAAAGACATTAAAATTTATAATGAGTGGAAAAACAGTACTGCTATTAGTGGCAGATGACATAATTGTCTGCAGAAAATGCAACACAATTTACAAATGCATAATTAGAAGGCTGATGGATAAAAAATAACATAGAAAAATCAGAATGTGTAGTTTTAAAGACATCATCTACAATAGCATCCAGGTACAAATCTTTAGAAATGAGTTCAGCAAATCAGGTGTGAGAAGAAAAAATTTAAATATTATTTAGAGACCTCAGTTTATGAACTACAAGTATTACCCTTAGTGGTGGTCTTTTCCTGTTTGTACCGTGTTATTGGGAGGTTGTTTAAGATAAATAGTTTAAAAGCAAGACCTGGTGAAGACATGCTCAATTCATAGATCAGAGCAGTGTCAGCTACCAAATCTTGAGCAAATTACTTAACAGCTTAGAGTTCAAAGTAAGAAATTACTTTGTCCCTATGAGACTATGCTCTGGATATAGCAAATCACCTCTTGGTTTTCTGAAAACACCCTTTTCTCTTTTGGCTCACTTTTGATTTAATAGGAAGCTGAAGATGGAACATCTTTTATCTCCTCCCCACCTCCTAGCTCATTCATCTGTTTAATTTTGACTTGTTCTTCAGCTCTTAGTTTATGAGTCACCTCCTCCAGGAGGCCTTTCCTGAGTCCTCTAAGTATTAATGAGCCAAGAAAGTGTCTTAGTAACAATCATTTCATTTCACCCTGATTTGCTAGTGAAAGGAAATGAGGCAAGGAGAACCCAACTGACTTTCCCAAGGCAATAAAGCCAGTCGAAGGCAGAGCCAAGGCATGATGCCAAGATTGTTATCTCCGTTTTCTTCCATGACTGCCACTCCAGCCAGCTCCACCCTGGTTGCACCCAGCCTCTGTGGAATGCTGAGGCATAGAAAGAGACCCTCTGTGTATTTCTGGGAGAGGTGCATTTCTTTCCCATGACACAGTAATTCATCAGGCTAAGACATCCTGACTGCTATTCTTTGCCAGCTCTACCAGCCTCCTGTGATCTTAATCTGGATTTACGCCTGTTTCTGCGTTTTCTCCTTGCTGCCATTGTTAACATGTAACTACTGTAATTTAGTTGGCTCTCCCCAGAGTTTACTTGGGGACCCACCGCTCCTGTTTTTCCTTTTTCTGTTATAAATAATTCACTCAACTGCCTAAGCCAGGGACCTTGGTTTCATCACAGACTGACCCTCTCCCTCTGCTTTGCATCCAACTGGGCTCTAGGTCCTGCCTTTTCTACACATTTGACAACTCTGATATGTAACTCCTCCTCTCCCTTCCCTATGAAATTGCCTTAATGATGCTTTTTATCGACTTTTACTAAACTATTGGCTTAAGTCTCTAACCCATCTCCCTGACTCGGGGTTGCCTCCTCCCATCGAGCTTATTTACTGCAAAGATATTGTTCCACTGAGCAGATCTCATCAGGTCATTTGTCCACTTCAGATCCTTCAAAGGCTGCCAGTATCACTGGGTTTAGGTGGTGCATTAGTTTGCTTGGGCTGCCATAACTAAGTACCACAGACTGAGTGGCTTAAACAACAGAAATTTATTTTCCCATAGTTCTAGAAGCTGGAAGAAGTCCAAGATCAAAGTGTCCTCAGGGCTGATTTCTTCTGAGACTTTTCTCCTTGGCTTACAGATGGTCATCTTCTCTATGTATGTTCACAGGGTCTTCCCTCTGTACGTGTCTGTGTCCTAATCTCTTTTTCTATAAAAACATCAATGTTAGTAGATTAAGGCCCCCCCCAGCAATCTCATTTTAACTTAATTGCCTTTTAAAATAACCTATCGATGCGGACTCTGGCCAGCAGTGTCTGCAGTGTTGTGGATGAGACGAGACAAATTCACAGGGACTACAGAAGTCCTGTGGAGAAAAAGGGATGGCATAGCCACTCTCTCAAGAGTGTGCTGACCCTTGCCTTGACAGGCTTTTATTGGCTTTTTAATAGCATACATCAAAGAAGGTTCTCATTCATTATGCTCAGGTTTGCTTTAGGTAATTACTTTTTACAGATAACAAAGGAAAGGATGTTACTGATTACTTCCTACAGCTTAACAAGAAAAAAATGTTGCAAATGCAAGGGAACGATAAGAGTGATTGGTCTGGTTACACTGTAGTCCTTGGGAGAATTAGCACAGACTTCAGGAAGTTACTTTAAAGATATGCAGTAAGCATTTGCTGCTCCAACTCAGAGTGAGGGAGTTTTAGAAAAAGCAAGCCTTAAAGCAGCCTAGGTATAATGCAGGCCTGATTTCCCACAGGAAAGCCGATCCATGGGTTTGGTTTCCTGTGTACCGACACGCACCTATGGGCTTTCCAATAGGGCTGGGCTACATTTGCCATTCCACGCGGATAGGTTCCCTATAGCCTATCTCCAAATAAGTTCACATTGTGAAGTACTGAGGTTTAGGACTTCAGCATATGAATTTGGGGACAAAATTCAGTCCATGACAAGTGGCTTATGCAATCTAACTCTTTATAAAAATTCTTACTATTTGTTCTCATGATATGCCTCAAAACATACAAAAAACTATTAGTTGGCCCTTGAACTAGCCCAGTCTTCCTGAGACTTTCAAAATTTATTAGTCCTCTGACAGTAAGATCTGAATTCCTAACTACATTTATGATCATTCCATAAGCATTTTTCTCAACATGCTGTTAATCATTCAGAAACTAAAACTGACACCATCAAGTAGGTAAACTGGTTGTGCTTTTTTTGAAGAAAGAGTATGCACACATTATAGGAACTGGTCAGCATGGCAGTGGCGAATGTAGTCCAGCCCCAAACTGGAAAACCAGCGGGTGTGAGGCGGCACACAGGACCCAGGCCTGCAGATTGGCTTTCCCAAGGGGAACCAAGCCAGCATTGTATCTAGGCTGCTTTAAGGCTTGCTTTGCTAAAACTTCCTCACCCTGAGTTAAGACTGCAGATGTTTAATGTATATCTCTGAAGCAACTCCCTAAATTCTGTGCTAAGCCGTCCCAAGGATGGAATGTAACCAGATCAATCACTTTTATTGTTCCCTTGCATTTGCAACATTTTTTTTCCTTGTTATCTATAAGAAGTAATCACTTAAAGTAAACCTAAGTATAGTGAATAAGAACCTTCTTTGATGTAATGCTACTGGAAAGCAATGAAAGCCTGTCCAGGCAGAGGTCAGGGCACTCCCTCTCTCAGAGAGTGGCCACGCCGTCCCTTTGCTCCACAGGACTCCTGCAGTCCATGTGAATTTGTTCATCACATCCACAATAGCACAGACACTGCTGGTCGGGGTCAGCATCAGCACATTATAAAAAGTCAAATGCTAAAAAAGTTTATACAGTTTTTAAAAAACCCTCCTTTCTAGTTGTAATGACTCATTAGATTTTCCTGCCTAAGAGAGTTAGTGCTACCAAAGTCATATGAACAATTTTATGTGACTGCCAAATATTAGTAAACTTTTAATATAAATTTTTAGTTGAGTACTATTAACACTTCAAAAAATAACTAATTATGAAATCTCTACATTATGAACAAATATTTAATCCATGCTTTATTTTAGATGCAAAATAATGGTTAAATTCTGTTTTATGTGTGATTACTCAAGTACAATTAAAATGTAAGTAAAAGCTCTGGACAACCCACCTAAGTACTGACAGCAATCTTATCTGCCGACTGTGAGTGTATGACACAGGTTTCTATTAATTCTTCCTTTTTCTCTTCTTTCATTCAGCTTTTCTGCAATTTTCAAACTTTCTATAATGAACATGTATAACTTTTGTAACCAAAAGTATAGACTCTATCTTTTAAAAATATTCCAAGGTTGTGTTTACATGACTCACAACATTTAGATGAAAGTCAAGATTGGGTCCACCTTTTAAATGCACCAATGAAAGGAGCTTCATCCCTTCCACAAATAACATTTTTATATTCTGTGTTATTATGGCCAAAAAAGATTTTATCAAATTTTATTACTAAATTCTTACAGATATGTTTATGAAACTTTTTACATGTATTATTATTATTTTCTGTGTGTGTACATCCATAGATGACATAATATTCAAATCATTGCCAAGCTTTTGGGTATATGAAATATGGGTTCCCTCTAGTGGCCAAATTAATTATGGAAAATCAAAGCAATGTATATATGTATTCTTAGAAGCTTCTTGGTGAGTGAAGGATGTGGCTTCTATCTAAGGAGAATCACCAAGGCTTAAACCTTGTGCTTTATCAATTTTAACTGAGGTAAATTTACATACAATAAAATGTTCCCATTTTAAGTGTGCACTTTGATGTGTTTTGATAAATGTATAGATTATGTACCCTGCCACAATCAAAATCTAACCCATTCATCACCTGAAACATTCTTTTGTGCCCTTTGTCAGTTAGCCGCAGCTGACCAGCACAGTGTGAAACAGAATGGAGAGAAAGGCATTGTCCTTAATCTTAGGGGTCTTTCACTGTGAAGCACAATGTTATTTATGAGTTATTAATAGATGCCATTTATCAGTTTGATGAATATTTCTAGTTTTGTGAAAGTTTTTTTTATTTTTATCATGAATGAATGTTGAATTCTGTCTAGCAAATACTTTTCTACATCTATTGAAATCATCATTTTTTTTTCTTCCTTAATTTCTTGCTATGGTGAATCACATTGACTAATTTTGAGTGTTGAATCAGACTTACATTCCCAGGATAAACTCTACTTGTTCATGATATATTACCCTTTTAATATATTGCTTTATATTATTTATTATTGTTTTGAAGATTTTGGTTATTATGTTATTGAAAGATATTGGTCTATAGTTGTCTTTTTTTGTAATATTTTGATATCAGGGACATGGTGGCCTTATAAAGGGAGCTAGGAAGTGTTACTTTCTCTTCTATTTTCTGAAAAATTTGTACAGGATTATTATTGTTGCTTTCTTAAATGTTTGAGAAAAATCACCAGCGAAGCTCACTAGGCCTGGAAATCCTTTTGTCAGATGTTAAAATACTAATTCATTTTTTAAAAAATTCTAGATAGAGTTACAACATTTTAAATTTATTCTTGGGGCCCTGGCTGGTGTAGCTCAGTGGATTGAGCACGGGCTGGGAACCAAAGGGTCCCAGTTCGATTCCCAGTCAGGGCACATGCGTGGGTTGCAGGCCGGGTCCCCAGTGGGGGCCATGTGAGAAGCAACCATACATTACTGTTTCTCTCCCTTTCTTTCTCCCTCCCTTCCTCTCTCTCTAAAAATAAATAAATAAAATCTTAAAAAAAAAAGCTTTAAATTTATTCTTGGGTTAGTTTTTGATAATTTGTGTTTTTAAATAATTAGTCTATTTTTATGATGTCAAATATATTTCATTAAAACTTTTTATATTATGTCTTGGCTGGTATGGCTCAATGGATTGTGTGGCAGCCTGCAAACCAAAGGGTCACTGCTTTGATTCCCAGTCAGGACACATGTCTGGGTTGCAGACCAGGTCCCCCATAGAAGGTGCATGAGAGGCAACCACACATTGATGTGTTTTTCCCTCCCTTCCTCTCTCTAAAAATAAATAAATAAAATCTTAAAAAGAATTTACTTTCAAAAAAACTTTGTTTTTAAAGATTTTATTTATTTTACTTTTTATAGAGAGAGGGGAAGCGAGGGAGACAGAGAGAGACAGAGAAACAGCAATGTATGGTTGCCTCTCAGATGGACCTCACTGGGGACCTGGCCCGCAACCCAGGCATGTGCCCTGACTGCAAATCGAACCGTCGACCCTTTGGTTCCCAGCCCATGCTCAATCCACTGAGCTACACCAGCCAGGGCTCAAAAAACTTTTTATATTATTACTTTATCAACATTATAATGCCTTTAGTGTCTGTAGGGATATCCTCTTTTTCGTTGCTTATATTGATAATTTGTGTCTTCATGAGAGAGTTGATTTTTACCTTACCTACAGTCTAATGAGTTAGCCTTCCACAGTTCCATGAAGACTTACAGAAGGCACAAGACTCCTGGACAGAGACAAAGAGATTTGTTGTAGAAAAAGTAGTTGCCAAAAATGAGCAATCCAGAAAGAACATGAAGAAAATAATTTCATTTACAGTAGGATCAAAAAGCACAAAGTATTGAGAAATAAACCTAACCAAGGAAGATTTATACACTAAAAACTGCAAAGCATTGCTGAAGAAAATCAAAGAAGACAAATAAATAGAAAGACATACTCTGTTTATGGATTGGGGGACTTAATATTGCTAAGATGTCAATACTATGCAAAGCAATCTACAGATTTAATGAAATCCTGCCCCGACCAGCAGGGCAGTCAACTGGGGTAGACCTGTTAGTGAAAGAGTGAGAGGGACAGGAGACGCGAAGAATGGCAGCAAGACAAGATTCTGATCAAGCTGCAAATTTTATTTAAGGATCGCGGGTATATATACTGGTTGGCTGAGGGGCGTTGCTGGAGAAGCTCGGTGGAGTCGTGGGTCTTACTGATTGGT
>PVJI01025296.1:0-20619 GCA_004026765.1 Micronycteris hirsuta | reverse complement strand
ATCTCAATGCCTTGCTATGAGTAATCCTACCTGTTCTGCTTAATCCCATGAATAATCATTCCAATGTAAATGTGTCTTAATGCCTCTAATAAAACCCCCGGCTGGGCAACCCACGAGGTCTTTCTCCCCAAGATGGGCGATGGTGGAGGAGACCCGTGGCCGCCGGATTTCTTCCCCCCGCGTGTCTTAGTGTGAGATTCTTACACGCATTGGTTATGGTCAACCCCGGGTTACGGCAGGTCCGATCTACCCCACGACACACATTCATCCAGACCGGTAAGTGGGGCAGAGCCAGGCGAGAACATTTGGGGCAAGACAGCAGTTTGCCCGGAGAGACTCACGGCGGGCATGCCTGGCCAAAACGGCCCAAGCATTCAGCGAAGACCACAGCTGGTGCACTCGGAGAAGCCCGAGGGAACCAGCGGAGCTGAGACTGGTGGACCAGGCAGTCCCTCTTTCAAGAGCAGATAGACTGAGAGAAGGAGCTGGGGAGCGGAGCAGATCACATGGCCCACCATCGCGGGCGGGGGGGGGGGGGGGGGGGGGAGGGGGCCTCAGGCCACCTGTTGAAAGCATCTGTGGGGGTTGAGGCAGTGACCAGAGCGGCTCCCAGCCTCCCAGGAGAGATCATTGCCTGCCACAGTAAATGGAGCAAGGGCCATTGCTCCCTCCCAGGTCCCACCCCCAAAGGAAGCATCACAACACAATGACATAGGTTGCCCTGCACTGGGAACACCTAAGGCTCCACCCCTTAAAGTAACAGGCACACTGAGGGGGCGAAAAATGGCCCAAATGAAAGAACAGAACAGAGCTCCAGAAAAATTACAACTAAGGGATGAGGAGATAGCCAACCTATCAGATGCACAGTTCAAAACACTGGTAATTAGGATGCTCACAAAATTGGAAGAAAGTTGTCGCAAATAAATGAACAAATGAAGGATACGCTAAAGAAAATGAAGGGAAATGTGCAGGGAACCAATAGGGAAGAGAAGGAAACGGGGACTCAAATCAATGGTGTGGACCAGAAGGAAGAAACAAGAATTCAAAAAAATGAGGAGAGGCTTAGGAACCTCCGAGACATCTGTAAACAGCCCAACATCCGGGTCATAGGGATGCCAGAAGGAGAAGAGGAAGACCAAGGAATTGAACATTTATTTGAACAGATAATGAAGGAGAATTTCCCCAATCTGGCAAAGGAAATAGACTTCCAGGAAGTCCTGGAAGCTCAGAGAGTCCCAAACAAGTGGGACCCAAAGAGGAACACACCAAGGCATATCATAATGACATTACACAAGATTAAAAAATAAGGAGAGAATCTTAGAAGCAGCAAGAGATAAGGAGACAGTTACCTACAAAGGAGTTCCCATAAGACTGTCAGCTGATTTCTCAAAGGAGACCTTTCAGGTAAGAAGGGGCTGAAGAGAAGTATACCTAATCATGAAAGGCAAGGACCTACATCCAAGAATACTCTATCCAGCAAAACTGTCATTTAGAATGGAAGGGCAGATAAAGTGCTTCTCAGATAAGGTCAAGTTCAAGGAGTTCATCATCACACAGCCTTTATTATATGAAATGTTAAAGGGGTTTATATAAGGTATGGAGGGTATCAACAGGGGAGTGGTAGGGGGAAAGAGGAGGAAAAAGTACAGAGAAAAAGTAGCATAAATGGTAGGTAGAAAACAGACAGGGGGAGGTTAAGAATAGTATGGGAAATATAGAAGCCAAAGAACTTATGTGTATGACCCATGGACAAAAACTAAAGGGTGGGGAATGGGGAGGATGTGGGGCAGAGGGAAATAAAGGGGGGAAAATGAGACAACTGTAATAGCATAATCAAGAAAATATATTAAAAAAAAATACTATTAGGATTGCCAAACATTGGAAACAAACAAAAATCCAAAAAATAGATGGTAGCTGAGTCAATTACAGTGACTTCATGCAACAGACTGTAGGAAGACTCCAAAAGTATTTTAAGGGTATTTAATATTTAGGAAATATACAATATATTAATCAATTTTAAATATTATATATAGCCAATATTCCTTAAGATTAGAAAGAAATAATATACTTTTATACTGTTTATTTTGTGTACAGTAACTTCAGTGACTTATTGTGTTCTTTATAATTTGCTATATTTTTAAGTTTTTCTATAATTAGCATGAAAACATGAGGTTTTTAACATTGTACACAATAGGATTTTACTGCACCTGTTTCAAAGCTTTAACTTTATTGAGTTCTTTCTCAGATCTATCATTGAAAAGGTTTAGTTCACTCATTTTGTTCATAAGGGACTCTTTTTCATCACCATTTTTACTGTTTGACTTCTTGATAAAGTAAAGATCATTCTGTAAAAAGGAAAAAAGGTATACAAATATAATTTTAAATAACAATATTAAACATATACTATTAAACATCTTACATTAAATTACTTGCTACATTAAATATAATAATCAGATTTTTAAAAACCGTATTCTTCATGCTCTAACATCTCTAATATAATATACATGGATATTCACATAATTTTTGTCATTTTCCTCATCAACTGATGTTTGAGGTTTAGTTTAAGTATATATGGTTATTGTTTAACCTGAATTTTTAGGTGATCACCATTTATGCAGAGAAATGAGAGGAGGGAGCCCAAGCTTTGGTTCAATACATGGTTCACCTTCTAGAGTTCATTGTTTGATTCAACCCAAGTCCCAGAAAGTAAAAACATCAATTGTATGAAAAAGAATATGGTCTTGGTTAACAGTACAAGCTCTGGAATCAGACGATAACAATACCTATTTCCTTAGGGTGTTGTGAGGATTAAAGAAGCTACTGGCAGAGAATATGCGCAAGTGCATTTGAAAGCTCCTGTATCATTCATTATTATTAAATCACATATTGCAGGACAGAAAAATGCCAGATAAGATCTAACTCCATAGGATGCATAAATGGGTAGTACATATATAGATACCAGTTTTCCAGCTTTATACCAGTTTGTATCTACCCTGAACCCAGAATAAGGTTTGTACTCTTAGCCCCTCTGGGTACCTAAAACAAAAACTTTCTAGTTTTAAGATCTGGCGCTCTCTCTCTCTCTCTCTCTCTCTCTCTCCCTACCTCTCTGTCTCTCTTTTTCTTTCTCACTTCCTCTCTACCTTCTTCCTTCCCTCCTCTGTCTTTCTCACTGCCTGCATGTCTCTGGAATATAAAGACCTAGGACTGCAGCAAGACAATAAGAAGAATTTTGCATAAATATGTGATTTTATAAAACTAACTTTCAGAACAAAAAAAATTAAATTGAAGGTGAATTTCAACCAGAAGAAATTAATTTCTGTTATGCAAAATAGGATATGGAGTGGCATGGGAGAGGGAATGCAGAATGACTTTATAATCTGATGCTGCTATTGAGATCAACCTTCACTAGAAGGGTGATTAGCTTCAACATCTTTTAAAAATTCACTTGTATTTCTGTTTATCTCTCTATTAAAACCAGAGTTAGAACAGGCATAGTACTAACCCACTATATAATGGACAGAGCCCCAGGGGAGATAAAGGGGGACCAGCAGATGGTCCCACAGCAACGCAGACACAAGGGTCAAGAAGCATGTTCAGGTACCAGTTCACCTTCTTATGTTACTGTAGCGTTAGTATTCTCATACTCCATATAATTAAAACAATAGCATTTACTGAGCACCTGCTAAAAAGCACTGTATTAAGATATAAATTGCTTCTACTTCTCCCAAATTTCCTAAAATAATATTAATTTTTTCCATTTAATAGATGAGTAAACTATGGCTCAGAAAAGTTAAAATAGGAATGGTATAACCTTGGCATTCAAAACTAATTCTTTCTGTTTCCAAAACATGTACTCTTTCCTAATAAACCAAGGAAACCATTAAAAATATATTTCATCAGGCTACTACAAATCAAAATTTTGTCATCATAAAATAAAATTTGTTTTGATGTAAAAAAATTAACAGCTCTCTTTCCCCTTTGTTAGCCCTAAAGGAGCTCAGGGCAATTCTTCTCATAGCCACTAGAGGACACTCATCACTAGGCCTTCCCAGCTGTTTAAGAAAACTTAAACCATTCTGAGTTCTCATCCATTCAAGCCCACACTCTCACTCCTTCACTCTTACTCTCCAATTAAACATTAACATAGGTATTATATTAGATAGGTTCCCCTAACATAGGTTTTTATATTGGCATAGATATTTAATATACCTAAATATTAGGAATATTTTCGCCTTATTAACAAAATCAAGTTATTTGAAATTTGTTACTAAGTAAACATTTGAACACATTGTTTGCAGGTAGCTTTTATCATGCACTAACAGGTGGCGTGGGCCATTTTTGCTAATGTTTTGCACAAATGGCAACGTTCAGTAAAATTACGATAACTTTAGTTTTACATATTTTTTTTCAATAAAACTTTTTGTGATTTACTATAAAATGTATACTGAATTATTTTTCTTAAATTTTAAACAGACAAATACTGGAAAACTCACTGGAAATTGAAATTAATAAAATATGTAAAAATTCCGATTTATTGAAAATATTTTGGAAAAAAGTACGTAAAATGTGTAAAAAAAGAAAGAATGAAGTTTTAGTAGTGTTTTTTTGTGTGATAATCATATGTAAAAAAAGGAAGAATGAAGTTTTAGTAGTATTTTTTTGTGTGATAATCATATGTAAAAAAAGAATGAAGTTTTAGTAGTGCTTTTTTGTGTGATAATCGTTAAAACATACATACATAATTCACCATTGTATGTGTTAGAGACCCAAATTTTGTCCTTTGGAATTCGTATATCTGCATGTTAGCATCCCTTTAGTGAAATAAAAAAGTATAAAAATAAACATATTTATACGTTACCCACATTCTACCGCTAGTCTATAAAACGTATTTATGTGTCCCGCGCTCTTCTACCAGTCAAAGTAAAACATATAAATACGTTTCCCGCATATTAAGTGTGAATAACAACAATAGATGACCCATAAAAGAACAACTTCTTTTAGAGATTATTTCATACAAAAAGGATAATCAAGTTATCATAGCAGATGCGTAATAGAAAACTGGGATTTATCAATGTTTTAAATCACTAACAGTATTTTGAAGTTGCTTGAACCAGGGATCAAATCCTAGCTCCCCATGTATTGTACTAGCTACATAACTGTGGCAAGTTACTTAATCTTTAAAAGAAGTAATGATATCTTCCTCAGAAAATACTTACAAGGATTAAATAAAATATTGAAGGCATATGATATATATAGCATATTGTAAATGCATAATCAATGGTAATGTTACATTTTCACAGTCAGGATATAAATATAAATATATATATATATATATATATATATATATATATATATATATATAATCAGTTCATACATTTGTTATATATGCGGGTAGCTTGGTAAGCGTCTAGCCAAAATAAAGTCTTAGGAACATGTTCTCTTAAATAGAATGACTAATGACTAGCATATCTTTAAGCATAAGAATGTTTTGGATAAGTTACATGAAGCTTCTTGATCTGTGTTTCCAAAAGGCCAAGTGTAGACTGTTTCTCTTCCACCATCTTTTTAAGTTCAACAATTTTTGCTTCAAGAGCTTGTTTTTCTTCTGAATTAATTTCTCCCTTTAACCGTGACATTCGGCGTTCCACTTGTTGAATGTGAAAATCCTGTTGCAGTTTTTAAAAATAAGTTAGTAAGGAGAAACAAATAGTGCAAACTATTTCTATAAATATAAAGACACGGTAAAGAGTTTCTCATGAATTGGCCTTGATGTCACCACACACTAAAGTCACTTTAAACCTTCAATAATTTAGGATAAAAATCCTTCTTACCCTAAAGGGAGAAAGAGCAACCTATTCTTCAACAGCCAGGGTGTATGATAGTGACATATAAGCAATTTGAAAATATAACAAAGTCATATAGGGAGCTATTTATCCTGCCATGATGGAGCCTCAGTAAATCCACTGGGACACATGGACATGAATTTTTGAGGGTACATTTTTAAGGGATGCAAAAAAGTGATATAGGCATAAATTGGTAGCCAAAAAAGTCTCAAAACTTCTAGTGAATTATTTTTTAAATTATACTGTAGCATCTGTAATTTTGAGAAACTAAAATTATAGTATATTGAGAAGATTAAGATGTAGAGAGGGAGAACATTAAGAAATTAATGAGACAGATCATATAAATAGAAGAAATGAGGAAAAACTGAAAAAATACTTTTAACCTATTCATCTAGGGACGGGGGAGGGAAAGCCTAAGCCTGCACAATTAAGAACAACACACAGTTTTTCTAGGCTTCAGATGTCGGACTTGTTTTGTTTTACTCTGCGTTCTGCGTTCAGTTGGCCCAGGTTCCTTTAAGGCGTGGTTCTCCCTCACTAGAGTTGTCTATCCTCTTACTTGTTTATTTCAGATCAAGAAACAATAGTGTATTTAAGGCTCCCTCACCCTACTATTGACATAACATGACATCTCATCTTCAATATCTGTCTATCCCGCCAAGAGCGCTTAGAAATCTTTGTTTTCTCAGAACACTGCAGTATCTTACATCACAACTGTAACAAATCAGGATGGAAGATGGTCATAAGAGTAACATCTACCTGACTGTACATAATTTCTTGCTGCTTCAAGGTTTCAAAATCCAGTTTATGTAACCGACGGTTGAGGTTCTTTAGAGAGGAACGGGTTCCTTCAATTTCTGATATGACAGCTTTTTCTTTTGTTGTCTCAGTCTGTAATTCCTGAACTTTCTTAAATAGCACGTCTTTCACTAAGTTCAATTGAACTCCCACTTCCTGATGATAAGGATAATAGTGATTAATGAAATTATAATTCCTTAAAATATTTTATTTTATAAACAATATAATTTAGGGGCTCATAATGAACCTCCAACATTTTAGCCCTTGAGATATAAAGGTCATCCCACAATTCCAACAAATTGCCAACATTTCCTGTAGTCTATTCTAGTAGACTGGAATAGTAGTTTTCTATTCCTGGGTCATGTTCCTTGATCTGTCATCTTATTTCTGCCGTACCTTGGACTTAGAGCTTGGCCATTCCACTGGTTTCCTTAGAAAAGAAAATATACTGGAGATACACAGCATATAGGTTCACAAAGTCTACTGAAGTCTGAGGGTGTTACAGGGAAGAAATTGCATCACCCAATCTCTACCTTCTTTAGGTCGCTATCCATTGGTGAGCAGGTAAGTGTTTAACCACCAGCTTTCCAGTGGATGAGAGATTGGGGGGAGAGGCTGGTTTTCATAGTATAAATACTCCCACTATATTCAGTTTCAAGCTACTAAAATAACTCCACTAAATGCAGAGTTAGGAAGAGAAACACGGTAGTAGACCATTATGCAGCATTTCCATTTTACAACATAATCTTAAGTAACATTAAAAGCATAGGTAGTAGTAAAATAATTTGGAGGTAATGAATGCTGAGTATTTATTACTTTCGTTTTTAATATAATTTATTTAATTGTAAGTCTATATAATTTAATTTTTAATAGTAGCTATGTTTATCAGCTAACTTGTAAAATTCTTGAAAATCTAACTATCATATCTTGTGAATTGGTAAGACCGGCCCCAACATGCCACTGGCACTGTGTCTTACCCACACATGCTTCCAGCTGACCTCGTTCCTCACGCAGCCCTACAGGAAGTAGAAACCAATCCCCATTCCCACTGCTCCTTTCTTAGGAGGCAGATCTGTCCTGACCTCAAAGCTTCACAACAAATGAATACTAGGCTTCAAATAGATCTACCATGACAAGATGTATTGAAAGTTATCATTTTTAAATGTTGAAATAATATTCCTCTGTGCTCTTATACCCAGATTAGCATATTTTCCTTTGGCAACCAATGAACCTCAATATAAAACAACAGACATCTGTGACTGGCACATTTAAAAGTTCACAAATCAAGAAATGTAATCTGATATAATCAAATGAAATGCATTATTTTTCATATAATAGACAATTTGCATTGGGTTTAATACCTTCTCAATGAGTGCATAGAAGAGTTTTCAAGTCAGTGCTTAGTGGTGAATAACACAGCACATCTCAAAAATATATAGGGTTGGGATTTTCCAAACAAACAAATAAAATCCAGCAGCTACAAAAATCAAGATTATGAATACAACCTTGCTAGAGCACATTTAACACAAATACTGCAATCTTATTTTTTTTAATTCAACTAATTTCTTAAGAAACGTTACTGGTTCTTCATTCTGTCACCAAAAAGTCTATTTTCACATGAATTTCACAGTTTTTACAGATTTCTCATAAGTTCTAAAACTGTCCCATCTCATGTGCTATGGAAAAAAATAACTTAAAAAAATAATGTTGGACTCAAACACCACTGAAGTCAAGACTGCAGCACAAATTCATTACCCAGGAATTTTAAACATATAGCAACACACTGTGGAAGCTGATTCTATCCAAACAGAAGTGAAACCATCCTCGAAATAAACCTCAGTGAATGGGGGTTTGCCACCATCCTCAGCTGCCCCTCTGCCTCCTCCCCACAACAGCAGCAGCAAGAAGAGGTCAAAGGCGAGAAGTGGTGCCCACAGTGTCAGGTCACACAAGGCACTTTGAAGTTTTCAAAGAAGAAATGGTGACCCAATCTTTTCCAGCTTCTCAGCATTGGCTTCAATGCTACTGATATGCCAAAGAGATTAAGGTAGAAGGGGGGTGTTGCCAGCAGAGTTAGAAAAGTGATAGCATTTAGGAGCCCAATTACTGATAAATGATGGCAGACATTAAGAGATAGTAGTAGCAGATGATGAAAAAATACAGGTAGTGAATGTAGACCATTAGGGGGAATTTGATCACAAAAAATGATAATTATATAGAAATCAGTTGTAAAACAAGGGCACCTTTTCAAGGTACATTTTCCATATAAGAACATATATATATATGGATGACATGCAGGTACATGGACACAGTAAGCATTAAGAGGGCATGGAATCTAAGGTACAGGGGCTACCTTGAAAAGACAACATCAAAATTTAATGCTGAAAGTGGAGCAAACGGAGAATTAGGACTTGAGAGAGCCGGTCACCAAGAGCCTCGGAGGCAATAAAAAGAGGACCAAGGATGCTGATTACAAATGCAATCACACCAAAAAGCAGAGCCTCTTGAAAGACTGTCTGCTCCTCTGATCTCACGAGTCTAACTAATTCACTGCTGCTAAATTCGCTGTGATTTTTTTTGACTGAAACTAAACTTTACCTTCACACTTTTGTCTTCCTCCTTTAGCATATCTTCCAAACTGGTAGCTTTCTCTTCTGCTGACATAGTTTCCTCAGTTATCTCCTTTAATTTTTTTTTGGCAATCTCATTATGATGTTTAATTTTGTGTGTCCTAGAGAGGGTTTATGAGAAAAAAACAGAAAACATGTCTAAAAGTATCTAATGCAAACAAATAAGAAATCATTTGTCCAATGATTTCTTCATATAACTTGAAGGTTTCTTTTACCATAAACCTTTTTATTACCAATACATATTTAATAAGCCATAAAAATATTGTGCCTAAGCTTGTGTGATGAAAAGCCTGGGATATTTTTTAATTTAGTAACTACAATTTTATAGTTATTTAACAAAAAAACTTTTTCTAGATGTAGTCAAAAACTACAAACATATTTAAATATCTTTTTCTTACCTTCTTGTTTCTTGATACATATCCTTCTTTATTTGGGAAGTATTTTTCCTCAGAGCTTCTAAATCACTAGCACTTCTATTCACAGTGGCTTTTAAAGAATCCAGCTATTTATTAGTTAACAGAAAGAAATTATATATTTTATAAATTAATTTCATTTCTAAAAAGTTGTATTTGGAACATTTTATTTTCTAACCTTCATCATTCCCATAAACATAGTAAGTAACCATACTGCTGTTAAAACATATTAACAGTTTTTCTTTTTGACCTAATATTAAGTTTTAAATGACTTGTATAATACTGGCAAATTATAGAGACTCACATATATGTATTTAAAAGACATTAGAGCAAAACTTCACAACACTGGATTTGACAATGATTTATTGGATGTGACACCAAAGGCACAGGGAACAATAAAAAATAGACAAACTGGACTTCATCAAAACTGAAAACTCTTGTGGATCAAAAGATAGTATCAACACAGTAAAAAGGCAGCCCACAGAATGGGAGAAAATTTGCAAATCACTATGTGATAAAGGATTAATATCCGGGATGTATGGAGATCTCTGAAAACTCAGTAACGACAATAACAACAACAAAAAAAAGATTCAAAACTGGTCAAAGGGTCTCTCTCAATGGGCATTTCTCCAAAGTAGACAAACAAATGACCAAGAAGCACAAAAGATGCTCCACATCATTAACCAGGAGGAAAACGCAAATCAAAACTACAATAAAATTTCACCTCACACACACCAGGGTGGCTACTATTGAAAAAAGGAAGGAAGGAAGGAGGGAGGGAAGGAATAGGAAAGGGAAAGGGAAAAGGAAAGGAAAGGAAAAGAAAAGAGAAAAGAAGAAAAAAGAAATAACAAGTATTGGTGAGGGTGTAGAGAAATTAACTCTGCTGGTACAGCCATGGTGGAAAACAGTATGGCAGTTCCTCAAAATTGAAAATAAAATTACCACATGACCCAGCAATTCTGAAGTGACTCTATATCCGTGCTCACAGCAGCATTATTCACAACAGCCAAGACATGGAAGCGACCCAAATGTCCACAGACAGATGAACGGATAAACAAAATGTGGTATACACATACAATGGAATAGTATCCAGCCTTAAAAAGGAAGGAAATTTTGACATATGCTGCAACACGGATGAATCTTAAGGATATTACACTAAGTGAAATAAGTGAAATAAGCCAGTCACAGAACACTGTATGATTCTGCCTACACAAGGCACTTAGGGTCATCAAAACCATAGAGACAACGTAGAATGGTAGGTACCAGAGGCTGGTGGAAGGGAGGAGCGTGGGGTTATTGTTTAATGGGCACAGAGTTTCAGTTTTACAAGAAAAAAAAAAAGAGTTATGGACATGGATGGTGGTGATGGCAGCCCAAAACTGGGAATGTATTTAATACCAGTGAACTTAAAATGATTAAAATGGTCATTTGTATGTTATGTATATTTTACCAGAATAAAAAAATGGAGAAAAGAATGTGCTATGAACATTATGTAAGTAAATGAATCCAGACATAAATCCTATATTGCATAACTTCATCTATATGAAATATCTAAAATAGGCCAATCCACAGAGCTGTAAGGTAGATCAGCAGTTGACGGACTGGATGGAGCGGGGAAAGGACAGTGATTGCTAATGGGCATGGGGTTCTTTATAGAGAGACAGAAATATTCTAAAATTAGATGGCAGTAATGTTTGCATTAAAAACCATTGAATTATATACTTTAAAGAGGTGAATTATATGTGGATTATATCTCAATAAACAAAACATGAATGAATGAATGCATAAGTGAACAAATAAAGAAATCCATGTATTCTTTTCTGCAATTTGCTTAAACTTTAAATGTTTAAAAATTAGTTATTAGCAGTGACATTAAACTTAGGCAAGAAATTCATTTATTTTACTTTTTTAGGATCTTCTGTAGTTGTTCTCTTTGGGCAGAAGAAAAATCTTCCCTTCTTTATCAGAAATAAAAAGCATAACAACTTATAGAATAAAATGCCCTACAATATTTCAATTTCCCACCTAAACAATGTCAATTTCAGACAAGACACAAATTTCATAAGATCTCCTTATTGCTAACTAAGGGGATTGTGACCTCTCCCTGTGGAATTATCTAGTTAGCACGAATGCCACAAAAGAAGAAAAGAACAAAACAGAAGTTTTCCTTTCTCATAGTCTGTTTCTTCTCTTAGTTTGACCACTACATTCACCTACCACCAGACTGAAATTTATTCCTTAGCAAGATGAGAAACTGAACTTAAACAGTCAGCTTTACCTAGAATTTCAGAGTTAAAACCACCATACACGACTCACTTCAAGTTATCAGTGATGTCAACATTGACCTTCACATTTTCCCATTTGTCAGTTATCCTATAATTACGATTTCCAGTCTAGACCCTTCGGGAGCCTTTTGCCTTAGCTAACAAAATGTGTGACAGGCAAGCTGGGCACTGTACCACTCCAGGGGGGCCCTTCCCACCGCCTGGGACGTGAATGGCACCCCTCTGATGCCTCCAATCAGAGGTTCACTCAGAGTACCCTAAAATCTCCACATGAAGAGATGAAACAAAAGAACTAAAAGGCAGTTCCTTAAAGGAAAGGCTTTGTGCTCATTTTTAGCTGACATACCTCATCCTTCAGCTGATTTCTATTAGCTTCATGATGCTGATATTCCGTTCTACATTTCAAAACTTTACGATCAGCAACAGAAATTCTTTTCTCGTACTCTGCATTATTTCCAATCTCACTTTCCAAAAACTTGATCTTTTCCTTAACCAAACTTTCTTTTTCTCTTATTTCCTGCTTTATCTTTGCTAATGCCTAGGATTAAAAAAAAAGTTAAATATATATTTAATATGATGAACAAAACAAAAACTAAAACGAATTTAGTTTTATTTTTATATTATCATATTTGATATTTATTTTATCAAAACTTCTTAAGAGAATGTTTTTGAGAGAGACTATATTTATATGAATTAAGACAAAATATTAGTATACTACATACCACAAATAGTAAGCTCATAATTTTAAAGGTCTCTATATTTCCTTTCATCCACTTGGTACTTTACTAAAGAGGTGAAGAAAATATCAACCTTTTATAAATGAAAAGTGACAGCTAAAAAATATAACAGTGTTAAATATTTTTTCACATAGAAAGTAGAATTTCAGTGAACTTTTCCAAATACTTCACGAGACCAGTTTTTCCCTTCATCTTTTGCGAGTAGCATTTTAGTGATTGGTTTCAATAGGAATGCCTTCACTCGGGCTTTTTGCTGGTCTTGATTACACAAAATTATTAGAATATACAAAGTAGTAAATGGGATGTAGACAAAGCTCTATAGAAACGAAGAATAAAGTCTATCCAAGAGCTATTATTAAAAGGCATTATCTGAGAGGTTTAAGGTAGGTCAGGCCTGAAAAGATAAATGGAGACGCAGACAAACTCCAGTGTGGCTGGAGTGCAGGGTGCAGGGCAGGGATAGGAGGGGACAGGCTGAGAGAGGGCGGGTGTCCAGATGAAAGGGATGAGACTGGAAAGGTAGAAGCTGGAGCCAAACAGTGAAGAAATTCCAGTTTTTAATTGTCACATTAAAGAGGGTCGACTTTTGAGCAATGTGGAACAAAGATGATTGTAGAGCCGGGGAAGAAAAAGATCGATGCAGTATGTCAGAGAAGAAACATTTATCCTAAAAACATATTTCTTTCAAGTTTTCCAAAATGGGGTCCCACCAAACAGCTTATCCCAGGAGATGGGGTTGGGGGAGGTATGTGACCTGAAATCAGGAAGTTTTAGAAGTGCTGCATTAATAGTGTACATGTTCGCATGTTCGATGGATGGACATTTGAGATGCACTGCATTTAAAACAATTGTGTTTTATCTAGTATTCCTGTATGCTCTCTACAACAATTAACATTCTATGATTGTAGCATTCTATATACCTGCTGTGTTCATTCAACCAAATGACAGGTCAAAAGTTACATAAAAAAATTCTAGAATTTCCTGCCTTATATTGATTTTTCTACTACTTAATCAGATGCTTTAATATCTATGTTAATGTTCACATTATTTAACAGTGCTACCTATTCACAATTAAGTTTTCGTATAGGTAATGCTTATAAGTAATATCCCAAAATTTTTACACTGGAATAAAAGCATAATAGAAAAAATACTTCTAAATAATGTAACAGTTTCCTTTTAGAAGCCAATTTCAGGATACGTGGTCAGACTCCTGCCAAGAAGACACTGAGAAGGCAGGAACTGTTCTGGAGGAAAAGGAACAAAAGGATCCAGTCTCCAACTTATCCTCCAGTGATGTGAGCTGGTCTCCCTGGCTCGCCACTGCCGACCTGCACATCTCTCCTCAGTGCTGTGTTCAGTGGAGTCATGTTGGTATGGAAGCTGATTCACCACAGATATCAGAAATGCTGCAGGTCAGGAGCCAGTTGTTCAACACTTCAGAAGCATACCTCAACCTAAGGAGCCACTTCTTAGCACCCTCCCTATTCCCCTACAGTAGACAGCAGGAGAAAGCAACCTGGAAGTAAGGAACCACTGTGAATATGACAAGTTGTGTTCACTGGCAGATCAGCAGGCTATGTCAATTCAGCTGTGGGGCTGTATGAGAATTCAATTGTGGGTGTGCAGTCTTAGATTGGACACATTCTATTTAGGCAGGGGAAGTAGTCAGGACTCACTGTCTGAAAGCAGTAAGAAGTCAAGAAAGAGTAACCAACATCAGCATTAAGAATTAAGAGGAATTCACAGTTAAGATTGGTTCTCCCTTGTCTCTCTCAGGGAGGCGTATGCCATTTTATTGATAAAATGTTGGTCATTTACAGAAATTTAAAACAACAGAATAACACACTTGCAAATAACAAGTTGCATATAACAAGTAAACTGCATCCGGATATCAAATTTCCAAGCTCAGTGATCTGAGCTGCTTGCCAAATGCTGCTTGCCAGGGACTAGATGCGGAATGGTAACACATCTTCCCATCTGTCTTCCTTCCTTCTCAATCCCTTCTCCTTCCCAACTATCCCTAATTGTCCCATTTGTACTCACCACTATCTGACCTCTTAATGAATTTTAAAAAATAGTTCCAAATTTTTGGAAAGTAGCAAAAGATAACACTAGCTCTGCATTTAATCAGTGTGGTTCCTCCCCTTCCGAGAGTCTACCCCATCATTGGTGCCTCAGCCTTGAAAGTGAAACTTGATTGTTGCTCCCGTTTCTTTCCTGACTCTCCCTCCTTTCTCTTGGCTCTCCATAAGTCCCATCCCCCTGCACCTACCTGTGTGCCCCAACAGCACACGTTAGATCCAAGGCACCTTAGACAGCCATGTGTAAGTAGGGCACTGATATTACCACAATAATGTTACCCATTAGCTTTTTCTTGTTCCACATTTCAGATAGCAGGATTTAGTCTTTGTCATAATATCACAAATAATATATACAAAATCACATTTCTAGATGGATATAGAGTCAGCTCTGAACAACATCTACCAAAACTAGTAAATCTCCTACAAAGTGACTTTCAAATAACAATGTGATTTACATTTGAAATGAGTTAGTTAAATACGAAAGAGATAAATACAGCTGAACTTTGCAAGGACCAAATAACTACTTTACCAAGGCACAGTTATCAATGTCTTGATCCCTTTTCTGCATCTGTTCTATTGTGTTTTCCCACTGTTTAATGAGTTCTTGTCTTTCATTATGAATCTTACGAAAATCTTGCGCTGCTTTCTCCAATTCTAACTGTCAAATAGAGAAAAAATAACATTTCTGTGAATGTAAGTGCTTTTGCAAACATCACTTTGACAATTACGAAATAAAAGTCTTCACTATACCAACCTGTGCACTTAGAGTCTCTGTAAGTTCGTTGTCAAGTAATTTTTTTCTCCGATTACCTTCCAAAGTCAGTTTCTCTAACTGCAGAGTCAGTGCCTGTGAAATACATGCAAAAATAAGTCGTGATTATCACTGATTAACTCCAAAGCTGTTAGCACATCTCACATTGAGTATTGTTATAGATATATATATATTTGATATCTAAAACACCTACAGAATATATATGCTTTATCTTTTAACATCAAATTGCTGCTATCAAAACTCAATTGTTTTTTAAAAGATTGTAACACATGTTTAAGCATGTTAGGAAAAAAGATTAAACAATTTTCCACTTAAAATAATGCATTTGGTATTAAGTCTATTAGAAAGTAGTATGTTTCATAATACCAAAGTATTATCGGATTTCACTACAAGTAGATTTTAAATAATGATTATAATAACATATTAAATAATTAATAACACTAAGGTCTCAAAGTAGCAAAAATTATATGTAATAGTCAAATTATGATTTAGATAAAACAAGTTAATACTTTTCATATCACTCACGAGTTTTCTCGTGTTTCGTGCGCCATCTGTTAAGGACCACATCACGAGATGATTTAATTAATGTGCAGTTTGCCCAATATCGTGCGGTCCCTGGCGTATGTCTTAGAGATTTCTATGTGGTACAAAGTGTGTTAAAATACTTACGCATAGTTCAAGCATAAAACTTTCCTGAAATGCTTTTGAGAACCCTTTCCAGTCAGGATTCTTAACCTGGAGTCCAAGGATCCCTAAATGGTCAATGGGCTTCAGAGGTTCTAAACAACTTTCAGCAAAATTTTGTAAGTATTTGTATATAATCATTTTTATAGAGCAAGGATACTTGGCTCTATTAGATTCTGAAAGGAAACTCTGACCCCCCCCCATAAGTTTAAGAACTACTGCTTGAAAATTCTAAGTCTGACTTACATAAAAAGGTTAACACAGTACAGATTCAGAGAAAACCTAACATTACAATTTCTATTTTCTCACCCTAATTTTATTGTCATCTCGTTGTGCATACTTCTGAAGAGTGAGGGCATCGCTGTCTTTGTGAGCAGATTCTTCTAACCAGGCCTCCAGTGCTTGCTGGTCCCAGTTCATTTGACATTTCAAACCATCCAATTTATGAGTCAATTTAAATATGTTATTCTAATACCCAAAGAGAGGGAATGGGGGAGATTACAAAACATTATTTACTATATGAACTAAAATAAAACATAATGTTTCATATCGAACAGAACACATAAAAAAGGAAAGAAGAAATCCTGTCCCTGTATCTGACCTCCAGATGAATATACCATATTTAATCACATAACTATCATACTTTTATTTTACTTCTTTAGTTGTAAAATAGAGGAGAAATGATTATACAAGTTGAGAACAGTACATGAGCCAAAGTTTGCTTGAAAAGGCTTTCTGGTAGTTCCCCCAAAGCCACTCCAGGCTTTTCCATTCCACCACTGCCACCCGAGGTGAATATGCAATCTTAGTAAAAATAATGCGCTTGATATGCTAACTAAAGCCTAATGCAAACCCCCTTCAGCTCCATTTCCAATCAGATCATTGCCTCTAAGAGCCCTCTTATACAGAAATTACAGAAGCACTTTTAATTGAAATAAATATAGCAGTTAATAAGATAAAAATATTTCTGTACCTGTATTGATTTAACAAATCTGGGTTCATAAAAGAAAATTGATGAATATTCAAATAAAAATCAATAAAATATGTATGTGTACCCTCTCTCTCCCTTACTTTCTCCTTAAAATCAGTAAGCATATCTTCAGTTAAGGATTAAAAAATATGTATGTGTGTATGTATACATATACACATATGTGTGCATTTCATATTCATATGCATATGTAAACAGAAGAATCAATTTTGGGAAGAGTGCCCAAATCAAGTAACTAAAAACTAAGGAAAAGAAAAAAACAGGTACAGTAGTTTAATACTACTCACAAGCTGGTAAGTTAATATGAGAGGTAAAAATTTTGAAGAAAGAATGAAATTCAAAATTAAGTGATTTTTTAAATGAAGCTTTTAAAAATGAATAAATTATGGCCAGTATTGTAAAACTGGCAACCAACGTGGCACTTTGTGCACAGTAAGGCTCACTGAGCAGTCGGTGAATGAATGCTGGAAAATAAATGTAGCATTCTGTCACGGTTCCATTCAAACCACAGCTCCGTGTACCTTTTATTGTCCAAGAAAACAATGTAAGTAAATGTCAGGAAACTAATGAACGCCTTTCCCATACAGAAAAAAAAAAAAAAGTCTATGTTTGTTTGGTGAGGGAAGAAGGAAAAATGGCCCAGAATTTTAAGTGACATTTCAACACATACTTCCGTATCACTTTTCTTCTCCCGTACGGAAGCCATCTCACTTTCCAGCCGTTGGATTTCATTCTTCATTCTACTCAGTTCTCTTTCAGCAATAATCTTAAAATGTTCTTCACTTTCAATCTCATGTTCTCGTGCTTTGCAAAGAGACTGCAGAAAAATATAAAAGATAGAAAGACTTTTAAAATTTTAATATTAAAAAATATTTATAATAATCCATTAGACAAAAACATAACAAAGTTACCACAAAATGCTTAAATTAAGTATTATTAATTTCACTTCTCTTAAACACACACTATATTAGACTCTGTGATTCGGAGTCGTCAGTGTTGCCTACTAGTTTTAAGAAAGTTAGTTCCTAGAATGTGCTGAGAGAAAATATTGTTGTTAGTAATTTCCAGATACTATGTTGGTCTCAGAAAATTGCAGAAGACCTAGGTTTAGCCCTGGCTGGTGTGGCTCAGTGGATTGAGTGCTGGCCTGTGAACCAAAGGGTTGCCAGTTTTATTCCCAGTCAGGGCACATGCCTGGGTTGTGGGCCGGATTCCCAATATGGGGCGTGTGAAAGGCAACCATACATTGATGTTTTTCTCCCTCTCTTTCTCCTTCCCTTCCCCTCTGTCTAAAACTAAATAAATGAAATCTTTAAAAGAAAAGAAAAGAAAACCAAGGCTTATACTGTCTCTATTATCCAGTTCATTGATGTTTGACTACAATAAAATATATCTACAAAGAGTCTCTCTCAAATCCCCAACTCAGTGGTTTAATAACTTGAGGAAAAGATCTTGCTTCTAATAATTTATTAATTAATCATATCGGATTCCAAAATCTTGAGTATTCCTTTAAAGGTACATTAAATGTTTAACTTTCTAATAAGACTTGTTAAAGCATGAAATTGTTACTTATCTATACTAATTACAAATTGGCATTAAAAATGACTTCATTCATTTTTAAAAATTATATAATTTTTCAAAGAAAGGTAGATGCATTTAAAAAGATAGTTTGAAATGGAAGTTAGTAAACTCTCCAATGCTGATGTGCTGAGCTGACTAATTTGCTGGGCATCACTAGGGAGGGTCTACACATGAATAGATTGTCCATAAAATAGATGCTTTAATTAGTCACCCTAAGTTTTAACTTGTATTATTTGTATTAATTTTTCTAAAATGCATTTTTCTTTCCCCAGTTATCCTAAATTGTCTCCTAAATATAATTTAACTTTTCTTTTATCTCAGGACTGTCATTATAAATTTCAGTTCTTAAACTATGCTAAAAGACTGTGGTGCCCTAAGGCCTGTGGAAGTATGTAGTCTGTTTGCTTCCACTCCAAATGGTCCCATGGGCTGGTTGTGCTCAATAATTAAAAGTAGACAGAAACTCTATTATGTGTTATATTAGGTCTGTTTCTGCTTCAAGTCATCATTTTTCACTGCATTACTGTACCCTTCCTCAGATAATCTGCTGCCTAACATTGTATTAGACTGTTTAAATGATGATTTCTCCTTTCGAATTAATTAATTATTGCTTGAACCTGGGGGCTGTAGTGAGTTCCTCAAAGACTTTTTCTACCCACTTTCAAATTCAAGGTTATGTTCACAAGAGTGTAGTGATGCTAAATTTTCCTATTATATCTGTAGAATAACATCACGAATGTAAATGCAATGGGAGACATCCCATGACTACATGTGCTATAATTAACATGAATGTCAACATTATATACCTGCGTAAATGAGAACTCTTGCTTAACATTTTTGAGGTGAGAAGTCATAGCATTGATTCGCTCTTCATAGTCATGCAGCTGGTCTTGCAAGCCCGACTTTTCATCCTGCAGCTTCGACAACTGTAAATAACAAACACAAGGATTAGCCAGAGTCTACTAAACGTTTACCATGTTAAAGGATGTAAACTCGAAAGAAAAGTAAATCTTCATTTACTCTGCTTTTTAAGATACCCATTTGAACTTCAAAAATCTATTTCCCTTTCAATTATAAAATAGTGCTGTGATTTAGAGATTACTGTGGGAGAGTTAGCACCATATTAAAACAGAATAGAAATCTCTCTCAGATCTGCAACATTAGCAGCTTCCATAGCTAAAATACATTTTAAAGAGAAAAAACGAGATTACATTCCATAATTAAATGGCAAGATCTCTAAATCAAACAAGAGCATAGTAACAATGCCTAACAAAAAAAATCATAAACCATAAATTTGAAAAGTAGCTGGACACCAGGCATAATATCTCTTTCCTGAACAGCTATTCAAAACCAGTAGATGTAAGGCTAAGCTTAACAGAATTAACTCTCATGTGCTTAGAACCTGTTTCTTGATGTATCTGAATTATAACACCAAGTAAAAACAAAACAATGTACATGCAAAACAGTGTAAATGCAAAAAAAAATCTTTAGAAAAATACAATATAGATTCTCAGGATTATTAGAATATGTCACCCCTCAAAGCAATATAAAAAGCTCAATAAAACAAAAATAGGCTTCTTCACAGTTTTGAGCTATGGTCTCAAGAATGGGGCTACAAACTAGGAGATGCACAACGCAATTCACTGAAGTACATAAGAAAAATATTTGAATTTTAAACTAAGGAAGAAAGAAAAAAATACTGACATACTCAATTGTTATGCCCTATATTTTATTAAACTTACTAAGTAATGTTAAATATGTATTTTTGTTTTGTATTTCTTTAATCTTAATTTTTAATTCC
>PVJI01025295.1:0-20658 GCA_004026765.1 Micronycteris hirsuta | reverse complement strand
TGGGATTTCCATAATTATTGTCCTCAGAAAGATGAGAGAAGTTATTGCCTCTATAAGATTTAAAAGAGACATACTTGCAATCTAAAATGTAATGATTATATTAATATACTAGTAACAGAACAGGCATGGCTAAAGAGCATATAGCATGCTGAAAATACAAGTTAAAGGAATATTTAGGGAGAAACCAAAGACAGCAGAGGAGTAAGAGGAAGCTACACGAACCTCTTCCCAGGATCAAATTGGAATTACCACTAAGTTATAGAAAACCATCTTTAATAACCAACAGAACACCAGCTGGAGAGAAGCCTTATAATTACGGACAGACGGAAGAAGCCCCATCACCACAATGTGACTGGTAAGGATGCAGAGGATATGTGAGAGGGCTGGCTAGGCTGGGTAGGCTCCCACGCACAGCAGTTGAAGTTCTGGAAAGATATTTCAGCAGTTGGAGGGGATCCCCCTGAGACGTGTGGGATCTAAATCCCAAGCAGTGCTCCCCAGCCTACAGTACCAGAACCAGGAAAGGAATTCAAATGACATACAGCTGTGAATAGCAGCAGAGTTTCTGTCCACCAGGGATTGCTGGAGATGCAAATAGACTCTTAAAGGGTCAACACACAAAATTCTGTTTGCAACCACCTAGGCTCTGGCAGAGGGAAGGGCAGAGTGGACTAGAGAAGTGTGAGGAGAGACTGGGATGGTGGCTCTGGGGAGAGAACTGCAGGAATAGCCACCAGGATCCCTGTGCTGAGTCATTCCCCATACTGCAGAGAGCATCTTTCTCAGGCACAGCACACCTCTCCAAGTGCCATTAGCCTGAGGGGAAGCAATATTCCCACCCACAGGAATTACTCTCCCCACCCTGTGGTGCTTATGCCCTGCTGCTGTGAAGTACAGCTGGAAGGCATTCACTTTTTAAGCCTAACAGAAAGACTGCAGGCAGAGGCAGGTCTCTAGGAGCTCTGAAGCTGTAGCAGACCCTCCCCCAGGCCTGGTGCTGGTAAGAGTTGGCCTTAGTGTGCGGCCTGGTTCTTTCTGCACACATTGTGGCACAGCAGAGGGAGCCACAAACTGTGGGTTGCTGATAGCTACAAACAGGTTGCCCAGGGCCAGTCATAGGCAGGACTTGACTTAGGCCTGTACCAGAGTCTTGCATATCTACCTAATATATAGAAACACACACAAAGAGCAGCCAAAAAGGGAGGTTCTTAATGAAAAGAACAAGAATATTCTACAGAAGAACTAGATGAAATGGAGGCAAGTGATTTGTCAGATAGAGAGTTTAGAGTGATGATTATAAGGATACTCAACAGCATGACAAAAATACATAGAAACCATAAAAAAGGACCAGTCAGAAATAAAGAATGCATTGTCTGAAATAAATAATATGCTGGAAAAAATAAACAGTAGTTAGATGAAGCAGAAAATGAAATGAATGATTGGAAGACAAGAAACCTTTGGGACAACATGAAACAACATCTGCATCATGGGAATACCAGAAGGAGAAGAAAGAGAGCAAGAGATCGAGAATCCATTTGAAGAAATAATGACTGAAAACTTCCATAATCTGGTGGAGGAAAAAGACACAAGTCTTTTTTCAAGTCTTTAACAAGTCTTTAACACAAGTCCAGGAGGCTAAGAGGGTCCCAAACAATTTGGACCCAAAGAGGCCTACACCAAGACATATCATAATCAAAATGGCAAAGCTTAAAGACAAGGAGAGAATCCTAAAGGCCACGAGAGAAAAACAGGTAGTTACACAAAAGGGAGCATCAATTAGACTGTCATCTGATTTCTCAACAGAAATATTTCAGGCCAGAAGGGACTCAGGTGACATATTTAAGGAAATGACAAGTAGGGCCTACAACCAAGGCTACTTACCAGTCAATGCTATCATTTAAAATCAAAGGAGAAATAAGGAGCTTCCCAGACAAGGAAAAGCTAAAGGAGTTTATTAACACCAAATAAGTACTGCGACAAATGTTAAGGGCTTGCTTTAAGAAATAGGGAAAGAAAAAAAAAAAAACAAAGGAGAACAGTCTAACAGTAAAATGGCACTAAATTTGTATCTGTCAATAATCATCTGAAATGTAAATGGTTTACATGCTCCAACCTAAAGACATAGGATATATATATATACTGAATCCAAAACACCCATCTCAGACCAAAAGGTACACATAGACTAAAAGTAAGGGATGGAAAAAGATATGTCATGCAAATGGAAAGGAAAAAAAGCTAATGTAACAGTATTAATATTCCACAAAATGAACTTTAAGAACAAGATTATGGTAAGAGACAAAAAGTGCCACTTCATAACCATAAAGGGAACAATCCAACAAGAGGATATAACCCTACTAAACCCTTACCTACCCAATATAGGAGTACCTAAATATGTAAAGCAACTCTTGATAGATATAAAAGGAGAGATCAATGGAAATACAGTCAGTGCTGGGGATTCTAACACCCCTTTGACTTCAATGGTTAGATCTTCCACACAGAAAATCAACAGGGAGATGGCAGCCTTAAAAGATACACTAGATCAAATGGATTTAATTGATATCTGCAAAGCATTTTATCCCAAATGAGCAGAATATACATACTTTTCAATTGCACATTGAATGTTTTCTAGGATAGACCACATGTTAAGACACAAAATAAGTCTCAATAAATTTAAAAAGAATGAAATAATATCTAGCATCTTCGCTGACTACAATGCTATGAAACTAGACATCAATCACAAGAAGAACACTGAAAAACATGCAAAGACATGGAAGTGAAATAACATGTTTTTAAAAAATGAATGGGTCAATGAGGAGGATGGTGAAGGCTGGAGAACCTGCCTTCAGTCAGAACCCACAGGGGTTAAGAAGGACATAGTTCAATAGTTAACCACAAGCTTTAGCTGAATGCACCTGCAACTTCTGCAGAAGAAATATTTATCATTTAGTTAGCCTGGAAAATGGAGCAATTATGCCTGCAGTTTTTCCCTGAGTCTGTGAAACATCCCTGAGCTTTATCCAACTAACTCTTATAAAATAAACACGGAGACCATGTTCAGGGTCATTGTCTCTCCATTAGAGGATGATATCCCACCTGGTTCCCACTTTTCCTTAAACTTTCTGTGTCTGTGTCTTTCTTAATCTCCTGTCACTCCCCCTCAGGGACCTCCTCCCCACGCAGGCCGTGGCAGGTCAACAGAGAGTTAAAGAAAAAAATCCAAAGATACCTTGAAACAAATGAAAATGTGAATACAACAATCGAAAATCTGTGGGACACGAGGAAAGCATTCCTAAGGGAAATGCATAGCATTACAAGCTTATCTTAAAAAATAAAAAATTAAAAAAATAAATAAAAGAAAAAGCTCACACTTAAAGGAACTTGAAAAAGAACAAACAAAGCTCAAAGTGAGAAAAAGGAAAGAAACAATAAACAACATTCAGCTTTGCCTGAAACTATCTCTTCAAGAGACAGTAAAGCATCATGGTTAGGAGTACAGTGTCTGGAAGCAGACTGCATGAGTTCAAATCCTGGCTCTGACACTAGGATTAGACAAGATAATAAATGCAATGAACTTAGAACAGAGCCTGGCTAATAATCCTGAATAAACATTAGCTGTTATTACACTGCAAACTTTTCCATTACATCTATTGATAAATATGCTTTTGGACTTAAGCTATTTTGATTGATACAGATATGTACTTTTCAACTAGATTTACATCTTTCAACTTACTTGAAAATTTTATTGACAATAAAATAAACTCAATCTGTTCTTCATAAGAAAAAATAAATATCAGAGCAGAATAAACAAAATAGAGTCTAAAAACACAATACAAAAGATAAATGAATCCAAGACCTGGTTCTTTGAAAAGATAAATGAGATTGACAAACCTTTAGCCAGACTTAAGAAAAAAAAAAAGAGGACCCAAATAAATAAAATCAGACATGAAAAAGGAGAAATAACAGCTGACGCCAAAGAAATACAAAGGATTGTGAGAAAATACTATGAACAACTACATGACAACAAACTTTACAACCTGGGAAAATGGATAAATTCCTAGAAAGGTACAATCTTTCAAAACTAAAACAAGAAGAATCAGAGAAACTGTAGACAGATTACATCTAGTAAAACTGCAGTAGTAATCAATAAACTCCCAATGAACAAAAAGCCCTGGACCACATGGCTTCACAGGTGAATTTTACCAAACATTCTGAAAAGAACAAACACCTTTCCTTCTCAGACTATTTCATAAAATCAAGAGGAAGGAAAGCTCCAAAACACATTTTATGAGCCAGCATTATCCTAATTTCAAAACTAGACAAAGACACTACAAAGAAAGAAAATTATAGTTCAGTAACCCTAATTAATATAGATGTTAAAGTCCTCAACAAAATATTAGCAAAGTGAATATAGCAATCAAAAAGATCATAGTCCAAGATCAAGTGGGATTTATTCTGGGAATGCAAGGTTAATAAATTATTTGCAGATCAATAAATAAGATTCACTATTATACAAAATAAAGGATTAAAAATATATGATCCTATCAATAGATGTAGAAACAGCATTTGATAAAATTCAGCACACATTTATGAACAAAACTCTCAGCAAAGTGTGAAGAGCAAATGTACCTAACATAATAAAGGCTACATATGACAAACCCAGTGCCAGCATTATGCTCAATGGGCAAAAACCGCAAGTGTTCCCCTTATGTTCAGGAGCAAGAAAGGAATGTCCACTTTCACCTCTCTTATTAAACATAGTACTGTAGTACTGGAAACCCTAGCCACAGCATTCAGACAAGAGAAGAAATAAAAGGCATCCTAATTAAAAAGGAGGAAGTAAAACTGTCTTTATTTGCAGATGACACGATACTGTACATAGAGACCACTAAAGATTCCACCAATAAACTACAAAAACTGATAAATGAATTCAGTAAAATAGTAAGATACAAAATTAATATCCAGGAATTAGTTATATATTTATGTGTCCATAACAAACTAACAGAAAAAACATTCAACAATCCCATTCACAATTGCTTCACAAAGAATTAAATACATAGGAACAAACCAAAACGAGGATGTCAGAGACCTTTACTCAGAAAATTATAAGACACTGAAGAAAGGATTTGAAGAAGATAAGTGGAAGCACATACCATGTTCATTGATAGGAAGAATTAACATCACTAAAATGTCCATGCTATCCAAAGCCATCTACAGATTTATTGCAATTCCTATCCAGATTCCAATGACATATTTCATAGAACTAGAAAAAATATTTTGAAAATTTATATGGAATCACAAAAGGTCCCACATAGCAACAGCAATCCTCAGAAAGAATTACAAACTTGGAGGAATCATAGTACCTAACATCAAACTATACTATAAGGCCATAATAATGAAAACAGCATGGTACTAGCATAAAAACAGATACATGGATCATTGGACCAAAATAAACCCACACCTTTATAGTCAATTAATATTTGACAGAGTAAACAAGCACACACAATGGGCTCAAGATAGTTTATTCAATAAATGGTGTTGGGAAAATTGGACAGATACATGAAGAAAAATGAAACTAGACCACTTTCTTAACCACACACAAGAATAAATTCAAAATGGATTAAAGACTTAAATGTTAGACTGGAAATCATAACAATCACAGAAGAAAACATAAGCAGCAAGGTGTTGGATTTAGCTCATAGCAATATTTTATCAGATATATCTCCCCAGGCAATGGAAATGAAAGAAAAAATAAACAAATAGCATTACATCAAACTAAAAAGTTTCTATACAGCAAAAGAAAACATCAACAAAATAAAAAGACAACCCACAGAATGGGAGAATACATTTGCTGATACATCTGACTAGGAGTTAATATCCAAAATTTATAAAGAACTTACAAAACTCAACATCAGAAAAACAAAAAAACCCAATTTAAAAAATGAGCAAAGGACCTAAATAGACATTTCTCAAAAGAGGACATACAGATGGCCAGTAGATATATGAAAAGATGTTCAATGTCACTAGTCATCAGAGATGCAAATTAAAACCACAGTCAGATGTCTCACGCCTCTCAGAATGACTATCATCAATAAATCAGCAAACAAGTGCTGGTGAGGATATGGAGAAAGGGGAACCCTTTAGCACTGTGGTGGAATGCAGATGGGTGCAGCTACTGTGGAAAGCATCTTGGAGATACCTCAAGATACTATAAATGGATTTGCCTTTTGATCCAGTGATCTCACTCTGTGAATATATACAAAAGAACCCAAAACACTAATTTGAAAGAACATAAGCGCTCCTATGTTCACTGCAGCATTATTATAACTGTAAACATCTAGAAACAGCTCAAATGTCCATCAGTGAATAAAACAACTATGGGGCATTTACACAATGGAATACTCCTCGGCTGTAAAAAAGAATAAAGTTTTATCCTTAGGGACAGTATGGATGGATCTGGAGAACATTATGCTAAGTGAAATAAGCCAGTCAAAAAAAGAAAAATACCATATGATTTCACTCATATGTGGAATCTAATGAACAAACTGAACTAACAGGCAAAATAGAGACAGACTCATAGAGAGCAGAATGACAGCTAAGGGGGATGGAGAGGATTGGGGGTGGAGGGACTGAGAAAAAAGGTAAAGGACTCACAGACATGGACAATAGTGTGGTGACTGTGGGGGAAAATAAGGTATAAGGGGCTAAAGGATAATGGGAAAAATACAATAACAATCATTAAAAAAGGAAATATTTTGGACAAATATGATGAAAACAGAAGTAAACTATTGTAAGAGAAATGTTAATATATATGAAGAGTAGATCAAGGCTAACATTATTTAAAAGTAGTTCTAAAAAAAGACAAATGTTAAAGGAAGAGGAATAGAGGAAATGCTCAAAGAAATGATCAAGTGACATCTATAAAAAGGAATAATTAAGGTATAAAGTTTACCTGTATAACATTACAAGAAGCATCCTGAAATCAAATGAAACCTAAAGGTTGAAAAAAGATTAAAAATATATACCTGACACATATTCACAAAAAACCCAAAATATAATTCAAGCTAAAACACTTTCAAAATATGATGAATATAGAATGTTATTACAAAAAGCCAATTTTAAGAAATTATGACAGTTATGAAAATATTCATTTGACATCCCAGTTGTAGGTTACCAGAGAGGAAGTGGGGTAGGAGGAGGAAGAAGAGGTAAAGGGGATCAAATATATGGTGATGGAAGGAAACTAGCTTTGGGTGGTAAGCACAAAACAGAGTATACCAATATTATATTATAAAGTTGCACACCTGAAATTTATATAATGTTGTTACTCCAATAAATTTAACAAAATTAAATAAATATATATAATAAAAACTAATAGAACCACATTGAGAAATTTACACATAAATAACTATGTGTGGATACAGTATCAAAGGCAAGACCCATGAAAGAAATAATCGGTAAGGTGAATTTCATTATAGTTTTAAAAACTGTTCTGAGAAAGAGAGTGTCTATAGAATGAGAAGACAAGCTACAAACTGGGCAAAACATTTGCAAAAGACACATCTGATAAAGGACTATTGTTCAAAATATACAAAAAGCTCTTAAAATAAGAAATCAAACAACTCAATTAAAAATGGGTCAAAGACCTTAACAGACATCATACCAAAGAATATATTCAGATGGCAAAAAAGCATATGAGAAGATGCTACATGTTATCTATCACCAGGGAAATAAAAACTAAAACAACAATGAGCTGCCACTGCACATCTAAGACAATGGCCAAAATCGGGAACCATGACAACCTCGAGTTATGGCTAGGATGTAGAGCAAAAGTCATTCTCAATCATTGTGGATGGGAAAGCGAAATGATGCAGCAATACGAAAGACAGTTTGGTGGTTTCCTATAAAACCAGACATACTCTTACATACTATGCAGCATCTGTGCTCCTTGGTGTTTAGTTAAAGGAGTTGGAAACTTATGTCCGCACAAAAACCTGTACACAGATGTTAATAGCAACTTTATTCACAATTGCCATAACTGGAAGCAACCATGATGTCTTTCAATAGGAGAATGGAGAAATTAACTGTTGTATATTCAGACAATGGAACACGGTTCAGCACTAAAAAGAAATGAGCTATCAAGGCATTAAAAGACATAGAGGAAACTTAAAAGCATATCACCAATGAAAGAAGCCAATCTGCAATGTCTGCATACCAAACAATTCCAATTTTATGACATTCTGGGAAAGGTAAAATTATGAAGAAAATAAAAAGATCAGCAGTTTCTAGGGGCTGTGAAGTGGACCAGAATGAGTAAACAGAGCACCAAAGCTTTTTGTGGCAGTGAAAATATTCTATGATATAGATAACATATACTAAAATATTGTGTGGTATGATACCATAATGAAGAATTCATGTCATTATAAACTTGTCCAGATCCATAGAGCACAATTCCAAGAGTGAAACTTAATTTAACCTATGGGTTTTGGATGATTAAAATGTGTCAAGGTAGGTCACCTTTGGTAAAATATATATATTTCATATATATGCATATATATTTATATACAATGCATATATTGTGTATATTTTTATATGATGCACATATATTTATATATATATATGCATTGTATTGAGAAATATCTGTACCTTCTGCTCAAAAGTAGGTAAAAGGGTTATACACATACCCATACATACATGCATATTCTCCTAGCGATTATTATTGAGTTTCTATTTACTTTTTCAACTTCTTTTGATCCTCTCTCTTTGGAATCCCATGTTCAAGACAACAAATTACTGATAAGTACTAAATTCACCTCAGTACTTGGGCAGAGACGCCACATGGATCTAAACCACCTGCTCTCCCCCTCCTCTCACTCACGTTCATCTGGCTCATTCTTGACTCCTACAGTGCCTAACTATAAAAAAATAATACATCCTTCTATACTCCATTTCTAACTCACTTTTTACAGTTTATTTTGGTGTCAGTGCTCACTTATACCTGGATTACCAATAGAAATACTTAATATAATTGACTTTAATACTACTTTAAAGAGCATAAAATAAATGGTAATGCAGAAATATATTTAGTCAAAATAGTAATTTAAAATAAATAGTTGGAATCTGAAAGTGAATTTTTTGCCTACTTTATTCAATTTACTGGCCTAAACCTTCACTTCATTCAAAGATTAAAAGCCATTAGCATTTTTCCAAGTCTCATTAAAAATAAATTAATCTTTGTGAAGCACATTTTAACATGTATTTCAAATTAAACCTGAAAGCTGTAATTAGTAGAAATCTTGGAACAAGAGCCTCATTTACATCATGTATCATTAATTGGAAATTCACTTAAGAATACAAAACAAAACACAAAAACAAGCAAACACATTAAAAGAATCTGCTATCATTGGTATGGCCTTGACTCAGACAGCCACTGAGGATGTTTAACTGCTCTGGAAGTTTACTAAAATATTGGAGCTTTTCCACATTATTCATTCTATCAATGTAGTTAACTTTTCTCCTAAAATAGAAATAATTCTCAAAATGCAATGGACATTTGAAACTAAATTTCACAACTTATAAATGCCAAAGAGGAAAAGAATCCTTAGGAAAATCATTATGAAACCCATTATGTTTAAGAGGAAATTATTTCTAAGATTATACTAGGTCTTCCCAGAAGGTATCTGAAGATAATACAAAAAAATAGAGACATTTATTGAAGATACAAGATACAAGAAACATTGTACAGAAGACAATGACACATCTGTCCCCTTCAAAGTGGGCACCCTGAGACTTCACATAGTTCCCTCAATTGCCATAAGCTTCCGCGTCATATTTTCCTGAATCTCATCAATGGTCTGATATCTCTTCCCTTTCAAAGGTGACTTTCACTTTGGGAAAAGCCCGAAGCTGCAGGGCACCAAATCTAGGCTGTGGGGAGGGTGAGTCACCTGGGGGATTTGATATTTCAATGAAAAACTCTGCACGAGACGTGATGCACGAGTGTTATCATGATGAAGCTGCCAATCACCAGTTGCTCGTATCTGTGGCCTTCTGAATTATCTGAATGGTTTCTGCAGAGGAATGTTCAATTTTAAGCCAAAATTTGACGCAGACTTGTTGCTCCACTCACTCAGTCATTTTGAATACCGTGGCCACACAGTACACATGCTCACTCAATGGTGTCTACTGCGCTCATTCACTAGTACAGTGAAGTAATCATTGTTCACACATGCGCATTCCAGTCCACTCTCCTTGGCTACCAGGCTACGTTGATGTCACAAAAAACATTCTGTTATATTAACAATGGCTGGACTTTTTCCAGACTGACCTAATATATTAGTTTCTATTTTATAGACATGTGATAAACCTGATTTATGACCAAGTCCACATCTTAAACTAACAAAAGGAATGTTAACTGTGCATTTTGCTACAAATATTGGCCTCCAATCAAGTGGTATCCTCTCAACACCCCTAATTCTTCTCAGCCTGTTTTACTCTTCCCATAGCACTTTAGTTTTATAACATTTTACAAAATTTAGGTACTTATAATATTTACTTTTATTTATTTTTTTTAAGATTTTATTTTTAATTTATTTTTAGAGAGAGAAGAAGGGAGGGAGACAGAGAGGGAGAGAAACAGCAATGTATGGTTGCCTCTCACATGGCCCTCATGGGGACCTGGCCTGCAACCTAGGCATGTGCCCTGACTGGGAATCGAACCGGGACCTTTCGATTCCCAGCCCGCGCTCAATCCACTGAGCTACACCAGCCAGGGCTATTTATGTTTTTTACTAGCTTTTCTATTTTATTCTCTGATAGGGCCTAGAACTAAGGATACTGCCATACAAGAGCTGTTCTGAGTAAAACTAGGGAAAGTCAATCATCTTAAAGAATAAAAGGGCAAAGGGGTTTTATTCTTCACTGAAACACAATAAAATAAGAACCGTATCAGTCCTGGATCAGGTCACAGTACTAACTTCTCGGTCATTAGAGCCAGTGGTCACCGCCCATTGTTCTGCATCTCAATACAGCAACAGAAGTAAGTGTCTAACATGTCCTGGCTTCTGTACTTCACTTTTGTTTATTTTTACTTTGAATTCTAAAAGTTAAATAATAAAACAGTATAGGTATAATATGTATGACTCCAAGATTCTCAAATTAAATAAATTTTTACTCATGAAAGTAAATAATTTATCTTCTCTTTTTTTCTTGAAAGTATCTTTGATTTATTAGTTTTAAAACTCTAGTGAATCAAGAAAATTGTAATTATTGAAGAAAACAGGATTTATTATTTGTTCTTCTTAATAGATGGACAGAAAATTAATCTAAGAAAGCTTATAAACAAGTAAATGAATAATAAAATTACTAACGTATTGATGCTTTTCAAGTGAATAATTCCAAGCCTGAAAAAACATCAGTACATGCCCGGCTGGTGTAGCTCAGTGGATTGAGCGTGGGCTGGGAACCAGAGGGTCCTGGTTCGATTCCCAGTTGGGGCACATGCCCTGGTTGCGGGCCAGGTCCCCAATGAGGGCCATGTGAGAGGCAACCACACATTGCTATTTCTCCCTCCCTTCTCCTCTCTCTGAAAATAAATAAATAAAATCTTTTAAAAAAAATCAGTACATGATAGATGAAATAACCCTGTTATTTACACATCAAATTTGTTTGACACTGAACAAAAACAGTGCTTTTGATGGTTGTGCTTAATCTGTAATAAATACGTCATCAATGGTTCATACTTGAAAAGAAGCACAATATTCTTGCACTTTTTGGTTGGTATGTTTTCTTTTTGTCCCAGTAGTTTTCCAAACATATTATATCTTATTATGAACTGATTTTTGAATACACTACTTTGAGTTAAGAGTAGCCAAAGTGAGATTAACAAGCCAAAGTGACACTCATACAAATTAGATAAATATTTCTAAATATTACTTCATGAAAGTATCATAAAAGTAAAGTTGGCTGTTGGTATAAAATCTATAATGTTACAAATGATGATAAAATAAATTCAACATGAAATTCAACAAATTTTTTTCTCACATATAGAATTTGATTAAAATGAGATACTGTTGCTGCTATATTCTGTTAATAAAATGGGAGCAGGGATTGATGATTCATGGGCTCAGCATATGGACTTCTAGTTACCAAGGCCACGCTGGCTGCAGCCACTGCTGAGTGCCCAGTACAATACCAGCAGCAGAGACCAACACTGAGTCCTTAATGTGGCCCCTTTCTCCAGGGATGATCAGCCAGCTACCCGGCAAGTTAATTATACTAGGCAGTTTCCATCATAAAATCAGTGTTTCTCCTTACTGGAATAGATACTTATTCTGTGTACAAACTTGACTTCCTGCACCCACTGCATCTGCCAAAACAACCATCCATGGACTTAGAGGATGTCTTATCTACTGCATTCATATTCCACAGAGCATTGCTTATCATTGAGGAATTCTTTTCACAGCAAAATAAATGCAGCAGTGCCCCATATTCATGGAATTCACTGGTTGTACCATGTTCTCTACTATTCTAAAGCAGTTGACTTAGGTAGACTGGCCTGGTCTTTAGAAGACTGAATAACCACATCACTCAGGTGAAAGCACTTTGCAGGGCTGGAGCAAGATTCTCCAGGAGGCTTAAACGCTCTGAGTCAGCATCCAATATATGGTTCTGCTTCTCCCATAGCGAAGATTCACTGGTCCAAGGGGTGAAAAAAGAAGTGGCACTCCCCATATTATCCTGAATTTCCTACTAGCTAAATTGTTGCTTCCTAGTCCCAGGACTTTAGGCACAGCTGGCTTTGCAATCTTAGTTCCAAAGAGAAGAATGCATCCACCAGACACAACAATGATTCCATTCATTGAACAGAAAATTAACACTGCTGCCCAGACACTCTGAGCATCTCATGCCTCTGACTCAGCAGGCAAAGAAAGGAGTTACTGTTCTGGCTGGGTTGACTGATCCTAATTCCCCAGGGAAAACCGGATTTATAATCCAAAGTGGAGGGAGAGAAGAGTATATCTGGAATACAGGAGATCCTTTAGGATTTCTCTTAGTTTCAACATGACTTGTGATTAGTCAATGGAAAACTACAACCCAATTTATACAGGACTACTAATGTCCCGGACACTTCAGGAATGAAGTTTTGAATCACTCCCACCTCTATTTCAGGTAAAGAACCACAACCACCTTGTTGACTGCTATTAAAGGGAACACAGAATATGTCATAGGAAAAGGTAAACAAACACCAGTGATGACCACATGACCAGGTACATAAATGAGGACTGTACTTATCATAACTATTTCTTCCTTATTTTCATGAATATGTTTGTGCCTGCATGTGTATCTACCTCTCTATCTATCTAGCAAATATCTTTGTTTTCTTTCATCTCTCTATTTTTATCATATAACATAAGATGAAATGATTTTATATCACAGTATTTAAGTACTGTTAAATACCTTGACATCATAATATTTAAGTTACAGATATCAAGAAGAGTGAAATTATCAAAGAACTTTTCATCTTTTTCTGTGAAAGGAGTTATTGTGTTTTCAGTTGTACACAAATTAGTTACATCATTTTAAGCAGAAGTATAATCTTGTTACAGTCTTTAATGCGAATGGGACTCATCTAGTCGGTGGTGGAAGCCCTAAAGAGAAAAAACGTGAAGGTCTCCTAAAGAAGAGGGAATGTCTCTCTCTCTTTCTCTCTCTCTCTCCTCTTCCTCCTCTCCTTTTTCTATTGATCTGTTTTTCAGAGAACCCTAACTTATGTAGGAGGAAGGTTATCTCTATATTATGGATGAAGAAAGAAGTAGATAAGAATGAGCTGGCTGACTTGTTTCCGAGTATCTGTTCAACCTCATCTCCAGATAAATAAATCCCGACAAAAAACAAAACAAAACAAATGAACATAAAAGGCTACTTCATGCCTTTGCTATTGTATCTATTCTGCTATCATTTCCTGGAATTCTAATCTACCGTTACTTTAAAAGCATCATTCTTGTCCTTTAACTGAGATCGCACGCAGCGCCCCTCAGCATCGTTCCCTGACATCTCCGCTGTAGTTGGTTTGGGTTATTTCCCATTTCTATAACTGTTTCAAAACTGTGCCATATCCATTAGTAAAGTAAATTCTGATTACTTATTTTGTTTTTAATCCCCTTTAGTGAGTTGAAAGCTCACTTAATTTAATAAAATATTTTATTTCCTTAGCATTTTCAGTTTGTTATTATATTCTATATCACAGTACTCGTTCTTAAAAACGTTGAATGAAAATAAGCTTAGAAAGTGATTACACTTCTTCTACAGCCCTTTATCCTAATTACACTGATGTTAATATTATACTCCCCCATCCCTGTTTGTAATGGACTTGGCCTTCTAGTTATCCATGTGTTTTATTTCATTATCAGTGAAGTAAGAAAACAGCTATTTCATACCATAAGCTTTCTTGTCTCTCCAAACCCCGCCATTATGGCTGAGCCTGAGTCAAACAATTCAAATTTTTCAGAGTCAGGCAGGCAAAAAGCCCAAAGTAACTATTGAATAAAATAAATGTCAACAATATTTAATCACATTTCTGAGTAGGCAGGAAAAAATTGTTAAAATTATCTAAATACAATCCCAGGTGCCCATGAATATGGCTGCATTCCAATATTGGCTTGGGTTTTATGAAACTGTTAAAGAGCATTGTTTAATAAATATTCTCTGTTAATTGGCCACCTGGTCAGGTCAGTGTGCTCCACTGTAAAAATCATTCTGTTCCCATATGGCCTTCCTGTTGTGAAAGCATTAAACTTCTTTGAAACATTTGTTTTGTACATCATGTTAATTCTGGGACATTGTCAGAGTAAGTGAGGGTAATGTTGAAAAATTCAGCATTATTTTAAAGACATGTAGAATATAAATCCCTATTTTCCCATTCAGAACTGAGAAAAAAACAAAAGGATTAAAAGTGGTTCTACAAATTTCAGTCAAATTTAGATAGATAGCATTGATGATATTGCAGTAATTAGAATTATAACATGTTTGGGGGCTTTCAGATGTGGATAAATAATGTTCCAAATATATTTTCATTAATCACTCCCAGCTCCCTTCCTGGAGCCACACCCAAATAACATCTAAAATTTGTACTTTCTTGTGATTTCGTTTCTTACTAAATAATAAATATGTGAAATAAATCTGTTTTTCCTGAGATATTTTTCTACTGTTAAAAGAATTAGCTTGTAGATGTATTTTCCTTAAAATATAAAAATCTTTTAAAAAATCTAAGAAATTATCTTGCACATAAACGTAACATTCAAAATACAATCAGTACTCGTCTACTTCAGAACTCATCAAATCCTGTACTGGTCACATTTTGTTGAGGAAAAAAAAAATGTTCAGCACTTGGTCCTTGCTTAGGACTCACTGCACTTGCTAGAACTTGTGTGAGTCACTATGCCACCCTGCAACAGAAAATGACTCAGCACTCATTGCTTGATTGCCACTCAGCATCCCTCTCTCACGATGAAACAGAGGTCAACATGTCAGTCTCATGAAAGTTCGCGGACAGCGCAGAACCTCCACATATTTGTCGTTAGTCTTGTATTTGTGCATTCTTAGTGCTAATCACGAGTTGCAAATAGGTTAAGAGGGATACTGCTAAGCCTAAAAGGCAGTTAATAGGAACAACGATTGAAAACAAAAAAGAGATCATAACTAAGCATGGGAGTGGTGTAGATGTGACCGATATTGCTCTTATATTCAAGATGCTGAGAATGAGGATCTTGGCGATAATGAGAAATAAGGAAGTAGTTAAACCAGCAAGTATTGCTAAAAGTGTAAAGTCTGTGAGTAACCAACATTCACAGACATTGGAAGAAGTTGAAAAATTGCTTTACATCTGGATTAACGAAAAACAGTTAGCGAGTGACAATACTTCTAAGGCAATAATTTGTGAGAAATCTAGGCAATTACATGCTGATTTGTTACAAGACAAGCCTAGAACAAGTGAGGAGAGCACTGAAGCGTTTGAAGCCAGTCATGGATGGTTCGATACATTCCAAAAGAGAACTGGCGTTCAGTGTGGCGAGGCATGGAGAGACAGCCAGTGCCAACAAAAAACCTGCTGACAGCTATGTCACCGAGATCAGTGAGAACACAGAGGCTGAGGGTTTTTTCCCCTAACAAGTGTTCTACTGTGACAAGGCTTTTTTGTTCTAGAAGAAAATGCCTCACAGAACTTATATTACTCAAGAAGAGAAGATTTTGCCAGGGTAAAAGCTGATGAAGGGTAGGCTAACTCTGTTGTTGCATGGGAATGCTAAAGGGAATTTAAAAACTAAGTCTCGACTAGTGTATCACAGTGCAAACCCACAAGATTGAGAGAGAGAGAGAGAATATGATGAAAACCAAGTGTGATATGGAGGGCCAATACTAAAGCTTGGGTGACAAGGCAGTTCTTTATAGAGTGGATGAACAAAGGTTTTGGCCCCAGTGTGGATAAATATTTGTAGGAAAACAAACTGTCTCTGAGGGCTTTGTTATTTATGGACAATGCTCCTGCTCACCCTCCAGGTGTGGAGAATAACTTACTAGAGTTCAGTTTCATAACCATGAAGTTCTTGCCCCCTAACACAACTCCACTGTTCCAGCCCATGGACCTACAGGTCACTTCCAACTTCAAAAAACTCTATACAAAGGTCCTCTTTCCAGAGGTGTTTTGCAGTACCCTCGGATACACAGTTGACACTCAGAGAGTTCCGGAAGGATTATTTTCATAACCTCCACTGTGTTACTGTCATAGATGAGACCTGGTGTGAAGTGTCTTACACCACCATGAACTCTGCCTGAAAGAAATTATGGACAGATATTCAAAAGATGGCGGCCAAGTGGATGGAAGCCAACTCCACTTGCTTGTGCCCTCTGCCCAGATTTTTGGCTGATCATCCAACAAGTGACATGAACAATTAACAAAATTTCAATTTATATGGATGTTTGAAGCCAAGGAGCACAGAGGATGCTTTTCACCATCCAGAAAGAAAGTTTATAAGTGGAGGGGGAAAGGCTGCTGCAGCAGAAGAGAGAATAGACAGAAAATACAGCTTAGTGGCTCCCTCTCCTCCCAGAGCCAGCCCTGGTCCCTCACAGGGAAACCACCAACTCTAATCAAGAGAGAAGTGGAAGGATTTATAAAGTCTGGGAGATTTAGGCTACATACACACACACAGAGCATCACCTCCATAGCTGCAGCACCAACTGGAAGCATCCCAAAAAGAAACTCTATCTTCCTAAAACTGTCAGAGGCACTGGCATGCTGTGGACAGCCCTGACCAAGAGAGACTGTGCTTTTTGGGGAGGTGGAGTGTGTGGAGAACCAACCCAGCATTCAGTGCTGCAGTGTGGGAACCACATAAGAATTCTTTTAAAAGAGGAGCTGAGGCAAGACTCAACAGGCACCTTGAGCTTGCACACATGTGCAGCAGCTCTGCTGACAAAGAAACCAGAGTGAAGGTGCAGTTTGATCCTACTGAGCCCACCTGCACAGGAAGCACAGAAAGCATCATGCTAAAGGGACTGTGGGACCTGACCCAGCATGACTATTGAGCAGGAGGCTGTGCAGAGCAGAGAGTTCAAGCCTGAATCTCCAGTGAGAGCAGCAGCCTGGAGACTGGACAGCCAGGAGCTGAACTCCAGAGATTTGTTGCAGCCAGGCAGGTCCCCTCATAGGCAGGAATCCCCAATTCCCCCCTGTGGGACTGCAGGCTCTTTAGATCAGTGAGGCCAGGCCCAGGAGCCCCCTGCCTGGCATATATCCAAAAGGGAAAGAAGGAGAAGCTCTAAAAGGGCCCTTTCTAAATTTCTATCAAAAACACTACGAGCTACACTAGTAGCTCAGACCCTGAACCAGGAAACCAGCAGAGCAGGGAAATTATGGACAGGCACACAAGGGGTGTTTAGGGCCCCACCCAGCCTTGTCTCTTATAAAGAGCTGCTATCAGCACCAAGCTGGAAAGAACTGCCCCTTTTATACAGGTTAGCCCCATCACAGGAAACAGCTAATTCACCAGAAACTATACGTTATTGGAAATAATCTGGGACAGACCAAGACATGTGAGGGGTGTGGAAACACCCCCACCGCCTTTCCAGAAGACTGAACAGTGCCCCTCGGGGGTGATCCAGGGATTCTACCCTCCCAAACACACCAGAGGCCCCTTCTAGAGGTAGGTAGAGGTGGCACTGGCAATGTTCCTGGACATTAGATGAACCACTCCTGGGCCCTGGGCTGATGGAAAGCTCGCAGGGCAGAATAGCAGGGACCAGCCAAGCGGAAGGAGACAGCCAGACTGTGGATCACTTGCAGTCTCAAACAGGCTACGCAGGGCTATGCTAGGACACCATGTGACATTATCAGGGGTGGATCCAGAAAGACAAGGTGGTGGCAAACACTAGACTGTGCTGAGATGAATTCCACCACGGTCTTCTTCATTATTTGCATTGTTTTTTCTTTTGTATAGCTTTTCAACATTTTTTTCTTTTTCTTCAAGTTTGTTCCTAATATTTCAATTTTTTTTAATTTTAGTTTATTTCAAATCTCATCTTTTACTCCTCACTTCTCTTACTCCATCTTGCCTTCTTGTTACTCTTATTTGTGTTTTAAATTTTATTTTTACCTTTCTATGACTTGTTTCTCTTCTACACTCTTATTATTTCTACTTACTCCAGCCTAAAAAACTATTTTTCCTGCCATCAGTCATCTCACATTCTTTTTCCCTTTCATATAGTATCTTCATTCTTTCCCCACCTTTATGAACCTTTGCTTGTTTGTTGTTGATACGGTGGTGGTTGCATTTCTTCAGTTCCATTCCTACGTGTTCAGTACTTTTGTATTTCAAATCTCAAATTTTAATGTTCCCCTTTCCCATTCCATTTTGCCTTACTTCTGCTCTCTTTTTAATTTTAAATTTTATTGTTTCCCTCTTTTAGCCTGGTTTTCATTCCTCACTCTTATTTCTTCTCCCTATATCCTCTCAAAATCACTGTTCCTTCCTTTACGTTTCTCAAAATCCTTTTTCTCTTTCTTTTTTCCTTCTATTGCCTTTTCACCTGTACTAACCTTAACACATTTGGCATTGATATTGCTGTGGTGGATATTTTTCTTCAATGTTTTTCCCATGTTCTCACTATTTTTAAAATATTTTTACACCTCATAGTATACTCTTTCTTTATCATACTTCATTTTTCCTGCTTCACTCCCTTCTTTATTTACAAGGTAAATTTTATTTTCTTTCTTTCTTCACCTTATTTCTATTCCCTGCTCTCATTATTTTTCCTCCCTCTACCCTCTCAAAATTATTTTTCTTTTCATTAATCATGTCATATTCATTTGTACTTTCTTATAATATACACAATCTCCTTCCACCTTTATTAACATTTGCACATTTGCTATTGATATTGCAGTTGTGGATGGGGGTTATTACTGTGAAATGTGGGTTTTGTTTCCTGGGTTGTTTCATCTTGTTCTGGCTGCACCTGTACAACAGCATACAAGACATGGTGGGCAGTGTGACTCTCAGTCAGCCAGCAGGAGGGAAGAACGCAACAAAGAATGACCGAACAACAACCAAAACCCAATTGTAACAATATGGCCTGCGTAAATGGAATAAAAAGCATCACAAGAGCACCCAGCTTAGGAGACCAAGGAGACTGCACCACTGAGTCCCACAGGCCTCCTACCACAGAAGGCCACCTCATGAAGACAAGAAGTCAAAGCAGATCAATCTAATCACATAAACAAAAAGAGTCACTTAAAGCAGGGAGATAAGAAACAACCCCCTATTGAAAGGAAAGGAGGAATCTCCAGAAAGAATGCTAAATGAAACTGAAACTGAGGCAAGCAATCTATCAGACACAGCTCTCAAGTAAGGATGCTCAAGGGGCTCAGTAAGAACTACAGGAACTATATGGGAGGTACATGGAATGTAGTGGGGACTACATCAGCATGAAAAAGGACATAGAAACTATGGATACCAGCCAGGAGGAAACGAAGAATGCAATGTCTGAAATGAAAAGTATACTAGAAGGAATTAAAAGCAGGCTAGATGAATCAAAGGACTGAATCAGAAAGTTAGACATCAAATCAAAATATAAAAAATCAAGCAGACAGAGCAACAAAACAAAACAAAAAAGACTCAAAAAGATGAAGATAATTTAAGGAAGTTGAAGGACAACTCGAAACATAATAATTTTCATATCACAGGGATACCAGAAAGTGAAAAAAAGGACAAGGAATAGAAAACACGTTTGAATAAGTAATGACTGGAAACTTCCCTAACATGGTGAGGGAAAAATTCCAGTAAAGTCCACACAAGTCCAGGAAGCACAGAGGATTCCAATCAAGATGAACCCAAAGAGGCCTACTTCAAGACTCATCATAATTAAAATGGCAAAATTTAAAAACAAAGATAGAATATTAAAGACGGCAAAGGAGAAACAACTAGTAACATACAAGGCAGCTCAGAAAAGCCCATCAGCTAACTTCTCAACAGAGACACTATAAGTCATAAGTGATTGGCATGAAATATTCCAAGTAATGAAAAGCAAGGACCTTCAATCAAGACTACTCTATCCAGCAAGGCTCTCACTTAAAATGGAAGATGAAATAAAAAGCTTCCAAGAAAA
>PVJI01025294.1:0-20648 GCA_004026765.1 Micronycteris hirsuta | reverse complement strand
ATGGAAATTCTCTAATAGGAATTTGGCAAAGATGTATCTTAAAAAATTCTGGCTTGCTGTGCCCTGCATATTACTTTAACCTGGTCCTGTCTGCCACCGGATCTGAATTTACATCCAATGCCTTGCTATGAGTAATCCTACCTGTTCTGCTTAAACCCATGAATAATCAATCCTATGTAAATTGGCCCCTGATAAAAACCCTGGCTGGGCAAGCCACGAGGCTTTTTCCTGAGATGGAAGGAATCAGCCACGTGGCCCCGGTCTCTCTTTCCCCGTGTGTCTCGGTATGAAATTCATACACGCATTGGGTCACGGTCACCCACGGGTATCGGCAGGTCCGATCTACCCCGTGTCAGCAGGTGGCAGGGGAATCAGGGTGCTGGGAGAGGCCCGGTTCACCTGGAAGGAAAGAAGGGGGACTAGGTCATGTGGAAGAAGTGACTTTTCTGCACCATGACGAACGGAGCCTCTTGATTTATAGTTTGACCGAGGGTGCGCCCAATAGGGAAAGATGATATTAAAGTGAAACCGAGACATTGTTACCAGAAGGAGGCATTAGTGTCAGACAACAAAATCGATTTCCACTTAGGAAAGGTGGTCAATAGTGTCCTAACAATGTCCGTTAGTTTTTTAATGTCCTAAAAATTGGTTTATTCTATTTACTGGTACGCCATGACTGCTATTCTTATGTAGAAGGTGCTAGGAACTTTTCCAAGTTCACATATTTCTACTGAGCTGAAAATATTCAAGGTCAATTTTCCAAATGTGACACAGCATATCGCACTTATGTTCTACATGTATTATTCCTTTTGTTAAAAGGTAAACTAAAGCACCATAAAATTTTCAAGAACTTGAGCAAGCACCAAAGCAAAGGTGGTGAGGAGCGCTTTGCACAGAACTCGAGGGAAAGCTTTCACTTTATAGGGCAGATAGGGAAACAAGGTAAGGAAGTTATTTGATTGTCTGCAGCCTAGGTGGTTGCTTTGTTTAGAAAAGCCTCGTTGGCTGTGATTGTTGCCCTTGACTTTCGTTTTCTCCGGTAGAATTGTGTTTACAGGGAATTGGCTGTGACTTGGGTTTCGGTTTGCGTGGGTAGAGGACTGAGCATCAGAGCCTCTGTGCTCGAATGGCCTCCCGTTTAATTGGTTTCCGTTTAACATTCTTTAACATCCTTGCCCAGCCAAAGGCAGGATGAGGTGGAGAAAGGGCAGGTAGAAGCATCTTTAAGTAAAGCGATCCAGGAACACAGGGGAACTGTGATGCAGTGGAAGATGTCAGTGAGAAATGTCAGACCACTGTCGTTGGTCGGCCTCCACACCATCTGAAATGGGCACACTGCCAGGAAGTAAGTCACGCCGAGACCTCTGAGTGGCCTCCTTCTCTCCCACGTTGTCACTCTGTCTGTGACGACAGTCCTGCACCCAGCGGCCAGACCTCCCTTTTCCAGCGCCGAGTCCGTGCGTCCCGCTGCCTCCTTGCCATCCCACCTGGACATCCTCCTCCCCAGACTCCCGCTTCTTCGCTGCTCCGTTCCTCAGTGCGCGGCCGAGCCAGAAATGATGACTGAGCCGCGACTCCTCCCGCACACAGCCAGTTGCGTTAAACTTAGTGGGCTCTGCCTCCCAACTCACTCTGTTCTCTGCCCACCTGTGGCTCACATTTGCAGTTAATTGATTAGTACAGCATGCTGCTTGCTATGGAGTAACTCACAGAACTGGAGAAAATATACCGGATGAAATAGTTGCAGTCACGCGGGCAGTGCTGTGATGATGGTGTGAATAGGCGGGCTTACGGACTCCTGGGCGGTGTGCGGGAGAGGGGCAGGACCGACGCCGCAGAAACACAGGCCTGGATTTCAGCTCCGATTCGCTGTAGGACTTTGGGCGGGTTATGTAATGTTTCTTAAACTCCTTTCTGCATCCACTAGAATAGAGATAAAATGATTTACCTCATGGGATTCATGTAAGCAATACATGTGATCATATTACATATAGAGTATAAACATGTACATGACATGAGATTGTGAAGATACATCTCATTTATGCATCTGACATGCATGTATTCAGCAAAAATACTGTTTGTCAGGCACTGTTGAAGGTATCATGTCGCTACTTAAGGAATTTATAATATAAGGAAAAGGCAAAAATAAACACTAAAGTCTGACATTCAGAGATGGCTTTCTAGGTGATCAGTGCTGTTTTAACTGCCTGTGGGTAATAATCTGTTGCGCAGGTGGCAAACACAAGGCCCACGGGCCAAATCCGGCCCTCCGCCCTGTTTTATCCGGCCCGGCACCTGGTTTCTACCCGGTGGCAGTGACGAGTTCCTTGCCCCTAGTTAAGGAGTAGTTACATTCATACGGTCCTAAAGTTACATTCGGCCCTTTGAAAGCAACCGTGAGGCTGACGTGGCCTCCAGTGAAAATGATTTATTATATTACAATTCATTGGATGATCCTGTGAGCTGCTGTTAATATACTGACATCACACATAAATACATCGACTCACAGGTAGGATAACTCATTTGCTTAATGTCATGCCCCTAGTAAGTAGTGGAGCCTGGGCTTGAACTCAGGGATTAGTAAATTTGGGGGTTTGGACATGCTTTCCAAAGGTCATGAACCTTACACCTAGTTATCAGGACGGCTTGGTCTGTCACGCCTCGTTCCTTTATCCTATATCCTCTGGGGCTAGTTTCCTATCTCTCTGCATTTAGCATTGCACGACTGACGTATATAGTGCGGAAATGATAAAGTGAGTGAACACGTGATACTAATCTCTCTTTCTCCTCCGTGTTTGTTCCACAAGACAGAAGGAGCCTTGTCTTCCGATGATGATTGAGAGTAGAGCTGCCCTGAATTGGATGGGGGCACCAGTGATGTGTGTGTGTGCATGCACTTAAGGGTAGACAGCTGAGTTTGTGATGCATCGTGCAGAGGGAGCAAAGTATTTTCTCCTATGGCCGAATCACAGAATGTCCATCATTCATCCCTGGCTGTTGGGAGTAAATGAAATAAAAGGAAAGCGGTAATATGTTTTGAAAGGCGATGCCTGAGTGGTGGGAGTAAAAGACAGGATCCAGCAGAGAGATGGGTATTGGTTATATAAAGCATGAAATAAAATTTCAGTGAAGGCTGGTCCCTTAAAAGTAAAGTTTAGTGAAAAGAGGCACAGGTAAAAATATAAAGTAATCGATTTGTTTATTTGGTAAACAAATGAAGTTTATATGATAGATGCTATTTTCTGGATGAAACGGTGTTTAAATTCATCTTCCAAGAAGGGAGGTGCTGGAATTTAACAATTTATTTTAGAATTAAGTGAATTTCACATTCAAGGAAATGATGGGACTTATAAATCATGGACACAGATGAATAATTTTATAGCTTTACAAAATATATTTTGTGAACAAAGCCTAGCCTGTGGTATTGGATTAGGTTTCCTGCAGTGACATTAGATGAATAAGTCTAGTCCTTGAACACACATGTCAGTGCTGTGCCTTTCTTTGGGTCCGGGCATGCAGCGAATGTCCTCGGTGTCCTAACAGAATACCTCAGCCACATGCCAGGAACTGGGATGGGAGTGGGGAGGATAGGATTTTAATTTTTGACCTTCTTCTAGATGGTGAGTGAAATTTCACAGTCTTATTTTTTACCTGCATAGGTTGCCATCCTTGAAGAAATTTGCCATCTCCCCGCAAAGGGCCAGTGAGTCGATAACGTTTGCGCAGAGCAGCTGCTTCCTGTTAGAAAGTAGATAACACTGGCCCGTCTTTTCCAGCTGGTGCAGCGTGCAGTGCAGCAGTGAGATTCCCTTCACCTGTGTGCCGCTCAGTAGCGCTTAGCATTAAACACAACAGGTTAGCAGCATCACTTACAAAAGTAGGTCTGCAGGAAGGGTGGGAATTGCGTGTGAATTTCCACCCAGGCTGTTTAAATGCTGATTCCCTGGCAGGTGCTCCCTTCACATTGTCCTTTGGCACCACCAGGGACTACAGAGGTCCTCGCATCCTTCTTGCCTTCCTCCAGGTCTGTTTTACTTGACAGCACCGCTGCCATGCAGTCCTCGGGCAAATGAAATGGACATTTAAGCATTTATTTTTGAAGAAAATACTCTTTCTTAAGGTGGTTGGAAAGCAATATTGGAAGAAAAAATTTTAAAACATTTGAATGTAGGATGAAAACATTGGCTGTTAACGTTTCTTTCAGGTGTTTGCATCGGTTTACTTTCTTCAAAGCATACATTCTCTGCATACACATTCATGCACGCTGTTTTTCCTGTCATTTTGAAGAGTCTTTGCTGTGAGCCCTGACTGGTGTGGCTCAGTGGGTTGGGTGTAGTCCTGGTAATTGAAGGGTCACTGGTTCGATTCCCAGTCAGGGCACATGCCTGACTTGAGGGCCAGTCCCCGGTTGGGGGTGTGCAAGAGGCAACCAGCTCCAAAGGGTTGATGTTTCACTCACATATCAATGTTCCTTTCCCTCTTTGTCTCCCTCCTTCCTCTCCTCTAACAGCAAATAAATAAAACATTAAAAAAAGTCTTTGATGTGAGGGTCCCGGTTCGATTCCCAGTCAGGGCACATGCCTAGGTTGCAGGCCAGGTCCCTGTGAGGGCCATGTGAAAGGCAACCATGCATTGCTGTTTCTCTCCCTCTCTGTCTCCCTCCCTTCCCCTCTCTCTAAAAATAAATAAAAATAAAATCTTTAAAAAAAAGTCTTTGATGTGAAATAAATCTAAGCTTATCCAAAATACATTTTCTATGTTCTAGGCTGGATATATTAGAAAACTTGTGATAAAGATTTGAAATGACTGTGTAAGTAGGAAAAATGGATATACGTCTAAAGTGAAGTAGTTTTTTAAAAAATTCACACATGATATGGAAATAACAAATGAGAGGATTTTAGCTCGTACTCTAAAATAGCTGGAGCAGATCATTTCTTTTGTGGATTGCTTAATTTTAGGGCAGTGAGTCTCTACTCTGACTCCTGGAGATTAATTGTGATTTATTGACTTAAGGTGATCCCTCCGTCCTCACTAGTAACAGGATACACAGTCACGATATAGAGGCAAGCGACCCAGTTCTGGCCAATGAAATGTGAAGAGAGACCTGCTGGAAGCCGGTGGTCTGCAGGAGAGGCTCCGCTTTCTTGATAATGAGGGCAGATGTGGCTCTCTTGGTAAGCCCTCTCCCAGCCTTAAGCAAGAGCTAATGCCTGAAGCCGCAGTGGCCATATTTTATTATTTCTACTGTGATAGTTCCTTTCACTCCTGGTTTCTATGTCTTCCTTTTTTTTTGTCTTTTTTTGGGTTATTTGAACATGTGTTATTTTTTTTTTCATTTTACCTATTTGTTTTACTACATTTCTTTGCATTGGTATTTTTTTTAAAATTAGTGCTCTAGGGTTTAAAATATATACTTAAGTTTTTACAATTTAATAAGGATAAAAATTTTACCACCTCAAATGTAGGACTGAAATATTATCACTATACAAGGTCTTTTATCGTACCCTTCATGGTGCAGTTGTCTTTCATGTTATTTTTACCTACATGGAAAACTCCATCAGAAAGTGTAATTTTTCCTTTCAACCATGAAGCATGTAAGGAACACAAGAAGAGAAGAATGTTCTATTCTATTTACCCAGATATTAGTCATTTGTATTGCTTTTCTTTCCTGGTGTTCAAAGCTTCCTTCTACTATCATTTCCCTTCTGCCTGAAGTGCTTCATTCTGTAATTATTTTAAAGTAGTTCCGCTAGCTCTGAGTTTCCTTCAGTAAGCTCCCCCTTTTAGGTTTGCAAGGCTTGTCAGTCAGCTGCCGGACCTTGCTGCACGGAGCACCTGCTCTGGGAGGTGAGCCGCCCTAGTCTCCGAGCCCGATTCTCACCGCGTGGCTCTCGCAGGAAGAATGCTGATACAGAAATCATCGCGAGAGCCGTGTGCAGGATGCAGAAGTATGGGGTGATTTCACCGTCTCAAGTGTGAGAGTGGGGGAGGATCTCAACACTTGTATCTGTGCTAAAATCTCTGCTAAGTGGTCTTTTGGCCTGTGATTATGAATTCCTCGTGATGAGAAGCTCATAGTTTACCAAGTCATTCTGTCCATTTGCTCTTGAAAACAGCCAAGATGTGTAACTGGCAAACTTGGGGTACCCTGCTCTCCCGGTGTTTCAGTGCAGAGCTGAGATAGGTGACAGATGCCTGAGCAGGATCTGTGTGCCACCAATATGGTGTAGCCCTGAAATCTCTTGACTCTTGTGGAAATGAATTTTCACTCCTACAGCGAAGTCTAGTACTATGGTAACATTTTAGGGCTGAGACTTCCTTTTATGTATCTGATCGCTAAACCAAAGACCCGAGAATCAAATTTCTTTTCTTACATCATTTACTCATTGCTTTTCTTAAAAAAAAAAGGAACCTGAACATTCCAGATTTTATTTTATTCTGTTTTGTTTTGTTTTATTTATTTATCTTTATTGTTGACACTATTACAGATGTCCCCGAAAGGTACTGATTCTCCTATTTTCCCAATGCTACAGTGCTTGGACCTCAATGTCAGGTTCAAATGTGTCACTTCCGTCTTGATGATCTCAGCGGAAGATGAGCGAAGTATGTGGAGTTCACATGTAGTGACCTTGCGAAGGGATTTGTGCTATCGCCCCAAACGACAGTCGTTTGGTATTTGGAGTGAATCATTAATTTTATCCGGCAGATTGAAGATGATATGGGAATTGAGGTGCAGCCTGCAGACCACCTGTCTCAGCCGACTTAACCAGTGACATCATTCTGCTTTCCACTGTCCAATTACATGTGTTCTGCATCTCGGTCCCCCCGTGGCAGCTCCGCAAGATACTTTTTCAAACGACCTGAATCATGACTATAATATTTATGTTTGAGTTTTTCATGTGTCCTGTGTGAAAAATAGAGGTTGAAGCTGATTAATATTAGCAATCTGTGTTCGTAGTTGGGGGACATAACCAAGTCATAATTAATCGAAGAGGACCTAGCATTTCTTATGTGCTTTAGAGAACTCCCCCCCTCTCTTTCTCTTTAAAATTTGCATCTTTGTTCTTAGGAGGAGCTCCAGTGAATAAGACATTTCTTTTATCCATATACCTTTCCAATTCATTGCAATTAAGCTGGCTGAATTGTGTCTTAAGCCATTCTACCTGGTATTGTGTTATTTGTTTAATAGTCTCTACCAAAATGATGATGTTTATATGAGTGAAGGACACTTCAGTAGCACTCATAGCTGCTGTGGGTAGCATGCTCATTCGTTTTCATGATTGGTTGGCCTCTCCAGACAAACATAAATGAATCTGGGAAAAGCAATATACACCTGGTTTCTTTCTGTCCAGGAGAGAAACCATTATCAAAAAATTGTAAAAGTGTAGTTGAGCATGCATAAACTTCCTGTAAATAGAGGAAACACATAATGATAAGAGAGAAAGAAGGGGGTGTGGAGCCCGATATTACTATTTCTCATGTTATTACTATTTGCCATTGATGTCTGGTAGACAAGTGATTATTACTTAATCTCACAACCAATATTTACTGAGGACCTACTATGTTTCAGGCAATGGGAATAAGAGAGACACATTCTCTGTACCAAAGACTCATGCAGTCAAGTCAAGAATACAAACATTTATCAGTTTAGGAAGAGTCTATGAGATGTGTAAACAGAGCAAAGAAACCAAGACGGGGGACTCAAGAGAGACCTGGCGGGTGACTAGGAGCCCACTGGCTCCTCTCCATGTGCCTGGTGCTTCTCCTTATCTCAGCTGTTCAGGTCAGAAGACCTTTCCTTCCCGGGGGGCCACTCCTCCCCTCCCCACCCAGAGCTCTGGCTCAGACTTCCGGCCACAGCTCCCCACCCCGTGCTGTCCGACTGCCCTGGGGCCCAGTACCTCCCAGTTTTATGTTGGCCCAGTCGTCACATTCAATGTTCAGTTCATCCGCTGTTGACCTACATGTGAGGATGGCCTAGCTGAGGAAATCATGTATTTCCTTGAAACTTTTCTTACTTTAAGAAAGAGTATAAATTCTTTTTCTTCTGTAATCTGAAGTTATGACTAGTAGTACTTGTATCACCCATTTCCCCAAGTAATAAAAAAATCTAGATACTCATGGAGAGCATTCCCTAGCTGAGGAGCAGGAAGCCCTCACTCTCGGGGGCCCCAGGGCCTCAACCTAATCCTCAGGCGTGTGACCTTTGCATGGAGACCTTTAATGGTGACCAGGTCACACTTCCCAAGCTAAGTATGCTTAGGTACACCAAGCCAGACATGTGCGTGATGATCTTTAAGAGATTTATGAAAAGGGTTCATCTAACTTGTAGGTAGCTAAAACCACTTTTGCATTAAAAGAAACTTTGATATATTAAGGAGTAGAATACAAAACTTGTGAGCATTTTTAAAGGTTTTACCAGCACTGTAAATATTTCAAATTATAGCAGGCTCCTTTGGGATATGTCTTGAGGCTCCCTGAGAGCTGTACTCAGTTTCTTAGACCATGAACTCAATGGAAAAGGTTAGGAGAATTATCCTGGGTGCTTCTTGATTAAAAAAAAAAAGTCTTGATATTTGTATCTTCCATTCCACATCCTTGATTAACAGACCTCTCTGTTTCTTCTCCGACAGCGTGACATTGCTCTCCTTGCAGGGATGGCCGAAGGCTGGTGTAGGGAGACCCTAGGGGCTGGGTAATGACTGTGGACTACAGGTACAACCGAAGACATTGTTCATGTCTTGTTGGTAGCCCTGGAATTCAAGTTAGAAAAAAACTAGCAGATGTTATGTACCGTATTTTTTGGACTATAAGATGCACTCCCCCCACCAAATTTGGGAGGAAAATGGGGGTGCATGTTATAGTCCGAATGTTCTGTTTATACTTACAGTGGTGAAATATTATGTTATTTATGTTATTAAATATTTTACCACATTTTTTGCTTCAAAAATTTTTTTCCTATTTTCTTCCTCTAAAACCTAGGTGCATCTTATGGTCTGAAAAATATGGTAGTTCCTCACAAGGATCTGGTGTGAAAGTGCCTGCTAAGGATTTTGATGCTATTCACTATGAAGTTTTCTTGTCTCTTATCCTTGTTTGAACATTCTTCCAACAACCTATCAAGGAACGACATTGAAGCATATTTATTTGATTTCTAAAATTTCTTAAACCTATCTACTAAGTAGGCCTTTGTATTTATAATCTTATTTTTCTTCAATATTGGGTCACAACCATATGATTATAAGCCATTAATTCCTCATTATGATAAATTAGAGGTAAAAATTAAATAGTGTTACATTAAAGGTAGACAAGATTTGAAGTCTGGAAAGTGAAGTCAGAGTATCTCATACTATTAGGAAGATACGGTGCATCTGATAAAAAGAAAATAAACTGCACTTTTTTTTTACAGTACTTGGTACATAAAATTTGTGAAGAAAAATTTGAAATAAGAAATTCAGAAAGTTTCCATCTAGGGATATAACTGAACTACTCATTTACTGACCAAATTTTGAAAGGTAAGTGTAGGCTTAAACAAAATCAGATAGTGGTACAGGTAGAGTGCCCTTAATGTGGAGTTTAAAAAATGCAAATTGCATGTTGAAATATAGTTTATTTCTACCCTACGTAATCCTTCACTGGGGCCTGTCTTCATTTGTTGTTAGTATCCAGAATCAAGTGGGTCCTAGAAATTTAGGATAATTGTTTGTTCATAGGTTTCAAGTGAATGAATAATTATCTCTGATAAAAAAAAAATTTGCCCTGGCTGGTGTGGCTCAGTGGATCGAGTGCGGGCCTGCGAACCAAAGGGTTGCAGGTTGATTCCCGGTCAGGGCACATGCCTGGGTTGTGGGCCAGGTCCCCAGTAGGGGGCGCACGAGAGGCAACCACACATTGATGTTTCCCTCTCTTTCTCCCTCCCTTTCCCTCTCTAAAAATAAATAAATAAAATCTTAAAAAATGTTTGAGTGCCCGTGGATAGATTAATACACAAGGGAAAAGTTTTTCCCAGTTAATAATCTTCTAATAATATTAACAATCTTGAATTAGTTTTTCCTTGGTTTATCTCTTAATCCTTATATTTGCATGCCAGAATTTCTTAACTCATACATATCTATCTATATGTTAATTCCTATCATTAACAGCTTTCACTGTTTAATCTATGTCGGTATGAATACGACATGCTTTCTCTGGCCTCAGGGTTGGATTTGGCTGATTTAATTAGAAAAATCAGCCATAATTTCCTTCATACTGTTGGGAAACATGAAGGTCATGTCTTTACGACACTGACCAAGGAGTCGTTTTGACCCAGGCCTTTGAGTAACACTCAGTTGGGCAGTCACGGATCAATGATCATGCCATCTCCTTTCTTACCAATTTTTTAAAAATTCTACCTGAGGACATTTTTTTTTCATTGCTTTTAGACTGAAAGAAAGGGAGAGAGGGAGGGAGGGAGAGAAACATCGATGTGAGAGAAACACCAATTGGCTGCCTTCATTATGCACCTGGACCAGGGACCAAACCAGCAAACTAAGCATGTGGCCTGACCGGGAATCGAACCTGCTTATCAGATCACCAGTCTGCGTGTGGCTTTCCAGTCTCATCTTCAGCGTCTTCCATTGCGTCCTCGGCAGCCCGCTGGCCCTGACGGCATTGGTCACCGCCCTTCCAGGCCGGCTCCGTGCTCCTGCAGCGATGCCCATCGCTCAGCCTGGCCGGCGGCATCCTTCCTGCCCATGTCTTCTTGGAGCCCTATGTCTACATCAGTCCCTGCAGAGACATTTGCTTGACCTCTGTAGACGGAATTATTTTCCTCCTCTTTTGTGTCCTTACGAATCTCACTACATAATCACTGGTACTATATTCATCATAAATTACAACAATTATACATACATGTATAATCCTTTAATTAGACCACTGGACTATGAAGTTGGGAACTTTGTCTCATTCTTCCTGGAGCCCAGTGCCTCTGTCTTTGGCAAGGAGTAGAAGATGCATTTTTTTCTAACACTTTATTATTCAAATCTGCAAATATGCAGAAAAATTCAAAATCGATATAATTAGCACATATATTCACAAGCTACATTCAGCTATAATTTTTACATTTGCTATATTTGCTTAATCTGTGTTATCACCTATAACTTTCTCTCTGTATGTATGTATATTTTTTATTGGACCCATTAACAAATAAGTGTCAGGTATCACATCTTACCTGGAAGCACTTCCACTGGTATTTACCAGAAATCAAGACTTTTGCCTACAAACCACAATATCATTATTATACCTAACAAAAATAGCATCTAATGTCATCTAACACCCAGTTCATAATTAAAATTTCCCCAGTTGCTCCAACCATGACTTTAAAGGGTTTTTAAAAACCAGCTCATTACTACATTTTTAATCAAATAAGTGAATCCTGAAGCCCAATAATTGGCACAGCTTGGTTACTTTTTTAGGGAGAGAAATATGGAATGCATATTTGATATTTGAAATTCTGTATGTTGAAATGTCACTAGAGCTGCCAGTTATGACAATTGGCATAAAGCGTGTGGGGCTTCAATCATCACTGAGAGAGTGTAATTAAATTAGCAGTGATGTAGCTGCCTCGGTGCCCACTGCAGCACCAGCGAAGCCTTTGCAAGCAGCCCCCCCAGGAGGGAGTGGCATGAGCCAGTCCTGGCAGTTACAAGGCGTCTGCTGCCTTTGCGAAGGCAGGAGGGCAGGGGAAGGTCACCGGTGCAGACATTTTCTAGCGCAGCCCTTCCTGTTTAATGCCGGGCCATACGTTTCTCGGTTGCCTATAAATCGCAGCAGCACGTGCAAACTCTGAGGTCATTTTTACCATCAGCTCACCCGAAATTGCTTACTGCAGTCCTGCAGTCCAGAGAGTGGCCCTCGTCTGATGACTGAAGGAAATTTGTGAAGGGACCTGTGCAGAAAGTGCTGTGCAGCTTTTCGGGGAAGCTTCGGTCTTGTCCCCAGAATTTTCCGTGGTGGCCCCTCCATAGCCTCAGCCGGCATCAGCAGATGTTCTCTGTGTCCCTCCCTTTGTTACGATCCCCACTGTCCTCGGCAAGGTGGAAATTGCCGTCACATGCTAACCCTGCTGGAGGCAAGGACCTCATTAGCTATGTTTTCCACAGACATCAAAATCGAATAAATGGAAATCAGAACAGTCTAGTACCAGAGATCAGTAGTGGAACTGCCTGATTTAAAAATAATACAGCTCAGGATGCGGAAGCACTCACCTTGGGGTGAGGACTTTGGATAAAGCTCTTCGCTTCTCTGCCCTTCAGTTTCTGCATTTGTAAATGGAGATAAAACACTGTGTCTCCCAGAACAATGGTGAGGAAGAAATCAGACGAGGCCTGTCTATGAGTGTTCCCTGGACTAAAGCAGCATCTAATATAGATCACAATATTATTGATTTGTTTCTAGACTTAAGAGTCTTTTTACATCGGATCCATTATAGTCCTGAAGTAGGAAAAGGAGTCTAGCTTGTCCCCTTTAAAATATTTATGTGAACCAAGCTAACCAGCATCAGTACTTTTAGTTTAGAAACTGCTTGGAGGAGTTAAACAGGAGATGAGGGCATTTCTCCTTTGTTTCCTTGAGTCGTGGGCCTCGGGTATTCTGAAGTATCAGAGACAATATTTGTCTTATTTTGTAGCGGTCGAGGTACTGTGCTCAAAGCAAAGCCATCTGTTTCAGATCAGAGCACACACATGAAGCTGTGGGGACAGAGGGACCGCGGCGCTGGCTTTATTTTTAGTCTGTGTGCCCAGGTCTCTGTTGAGAAGACCCAGTGGGCAGCGTGCCCTTGGGCGCTTTCACAGGGAGCAGGGCTGTGTGTCCTTTTCCGTGATGGGCAGGCTCCTCCCTGCTCTCTACTAAGGACAGCGTGGGCAAAGGCGGGTGACTGCAGAGCAGGGCTCGCCCCTCGGAGAAGCAGCGCCTGAGAAGGACGGCGCAATGGGTGTAGGGGGCGGGACCTACTGAGTTGCCACTCTGTGCCAGTGTCGCTGTCTCGTCTAGGTAGAGGAAGAAATCACTCCATGTGCACACGGTGTCCAGTATTTTATTAAAGGTGGCAGAGTGACTTAGATTTTAGTCATGAGGAAAGCAGAGACTCCCGGAGAAATGAGCACTGGCCTGATATCTCACAATTAAAAATGGCACCGATTATTTCTGAACCAATCCTCTGGGGCTCCAGCGTCCCAACCCTGTCATGCTTCTGGGTGGGCTGCGGAAGAGCCAGGGGACACAGTGGGAAGAACGAAGGACCTGGACTCCCAGGGAGAGGAGCCTTCTTGCTAGGAAATCCGGAGCTAAAATTTGGAGAATAAAACAGAGTCAATGGCACCTGGAACCAGAAAGGCACGCTATAAACTACATTTGTATGCTTTTAATGGACTAATCATTGTGGTAGGCAGAACAGAAATCCAAATGTTTATAGCAATGTCACAACTGATGATAAGCATTCAAAGCCACAACAAAGCATTTAAATCTGAAGTGTTTTTTTAAGCTCAAGGCACAGCAGATGCCTTTGCTGGTGTGATGGTTCACTTTATGTGTCCACTTGATAGGGCTAAGGGGTTCTCCGGTGGCTGCTAACACATGATTTCTGAGTTTTTGTGTGACAGTGTCTTGGGAGGAGAGAGCAGCTTTTGAATGGGTACTGAGTCATGGAGATCACCCTGCCCAGGCAGGTGGGCGTCATCCAGGCTGCTGAGGGAGCAACAGGGCAGAGGAAGAGCAAATTCTGTCTCTGCTGACCTGAGACACCCACCTTCTCCGTCCCTCGGACACGGGTGCTTCTGGTGCTCCTGCTCTCGGGCGCAGACAGGGACTTCCCTTCCACCGTCGCCCCCTCCATCCCTGGGCTTGCAGATTCAGACTGAATCGCGCCACTGGCTTTCTCGGCGCTCTGGCTTGCAGATCACAGGTCATGGGAATTAGTACGTATGAGCCAGTGCCTATCCTAAGACCCCTGTTAAGCAAAGCTCTGCACATCCCATTGTTTCTGTTTCTCCAGAGGACAGAGCAGTGCAGCCAGGATCCTTTACTTGACCTTGTCTTAGACCAGGATGAGGAGGTCCTTCATGGGGCTCTTGCATTTGTCATCGTCACAGACCTTTTCATGATGGGTGAACCTAGTCCCGCGGTTTTCCAAGTTCCTGCCATGACCCATTACTTGATCAAATGAAGTAGAAAATAAAAAAATGCATTTCTTTTTTTTTTTGAAACTTTTATTTTCCTGTTTTTCTTGTATGGTATTTTATTGAGTATATGTAAAATATATTCCTAGCTGAGAGGGATGGACAAATATTCTTTAAAACTCTTGCCAGCTCCAAAATTACCTCTTCCATTTTCCTCAGGAGTCCAAGGCTCCCTTTCCAGACCCCGTTCTCCTCCTGCCTCTGGGGACGCCTCTGTTCATAGCACCATCCTGCCTGCTCCTGCTTCCGAACCCCGCCTCCCTCCTTCTTTCCTAACCCCTCTCCTTATGTCCGAGGATGGAGCACTCAGCAGGCACAGGCTTGCTCTCAGCTGTGCTCCGCTGAAACACCGGCCAACAGAAACTCATGCTCAGAATGTGAGCTGTTCATGACCTTCCTCTTACCTAAGCCCTGGGTCACAAACCTCGACACCTCCTCCCAGGTGTTTCAGCGGCACCCACCACAGGCTGAGGTTCTCATTCCGCCCCTGAAACACTTCAGGGTCCGGCAGAAGCAAGGCCTGCTTGAGTGTGGTTGGTAGGGTAATCCCATGGCTGTCATAATTTTTGGTTTTAATTTGAACATTTCACCCAAAACATCTTACGGTGTGCTTGAGTGTGATATCGTTACGTTACAGAATTACATGCTTATGATTTTGTAGTAAAAGATTTTTTCATAAAAAAGGGGCGTTATTTGTACCAGACCCTGTCTGTTTTCTTTCCTCTGCAGAGTCAACTTGAAAATGGGAACTTAAGGATGCTGATTTTTATAACTTAAGGATGCTTAAGTACAGAGAAGGGTCATTTGAATTGCTCCTAGTTTTGCAAATATAAGGCAAATAGACACCTGGTGGGAGATTATAAATGACCTTTCTCATTCCACTGCGTTTTGATCAGGGAAGGCTTAGCTCAGGGGTTCTCCGCAGGTGGTGACTGGACCAGTGGTGTCAGCATCGCTTGGGAACTTGGGGGGTGGAGCTAAGTAGCCTACCTTTTAGTCCTCTAGATATTTCTGATGAACACAATCTAATGTTTGAAAACAACTGCCTCGTCCCCCTTGGTATACAGAACGGTTGCTACTCCAGTTGGCACAGGAAGTCTGAGGCTGTCCTCTGGCAGAGAAGTCCCGAGATTGACCGTCCACCTTGTCTCAGGTGGAGGTTACGTGGGTGTTCCAAACTGGAGCCCCTTGGTCTGTTCGGGCTGGTGTTTTAGGTCTGTCCAAGGCTGATTTTCTTTATTTTGTTGTAACAGATTTATTGAGATACGATTCATACAGTGTGAAGCTTACCCTCTTAATGTGCACACAAATACATGGATTTTAGTTGAATAAAACTAAAGGAATCATCACCACCCTCTAAAAAGATTCATAGAAACCAGTTTTGGCAAAGCATGTGAACGATGCTGGAATGTTGTCCAGGCTAGAATCCCCCACCGGGTGGGGGCTTTGGAAAACTGCGGTTGCACAGATGCATGTAGACGGGGTCACTGCCAAGACTGAGTGCAGGAGAGACACCCAGCCGGGCCGGCGGCAGACGAGCCCCACAGCAGGGGCAACATGCGCCTGGGGAAACAGTGGAGGACCACCTTCCACGGGAATCCCCCTGGGGTGCGGAGCGGGCCAGCGGGCTGGTTCCATCTGTCATCGGAGGCGGGTGTGTGCACGTGTGTCGCCCTGGCACACTCGCTACTAACACGCCCTTCCACTCCCAGTGCTCGAGTTCGTGGTGGATCACGTGATGACTGTGACGAGACCCCCCCAGCTCTCTGTCGGAGAGTCTTCTTCTCCCGCATGCTGCCTGGCCTCCTCTGCAGCCCTGGCTCGGGTGCCTGTCCCGAGGCACAGGAAGACCGCCGCACGGACTTGCTCTGTCGCCGTCCCCCGCTGCACAGGGCACCGCCGGCGTCGGGGCCCTTTGGGGCTCCCTTAGGTTTTCTCCTCCGTGGCCTGCTGTTCGGCGTCTGCAAACCTGTGTTTTGAGCCTGCCATCAGTTACTCCGCCCTGACAGTATGCCGCTGGGTTTCTACATGTCATTGGATGTAGCAGCCGTTCATTCTTTTTCTTCATTGTTCAGAGTTCCTTGCATGAATCATAAATGGTAATGCACTTATTTGACTTTTGATGGATATTTGGTTATTCCCTTTTTTTCCCTTTTTGCTTTTAGGCAAGTCATTTCTTTATTTTTCCTTCCTTCTGTCTGACTGCCATGCTGTTTGTCAGGAACAGGGGGACCTGACAGCCTGGGGGGGGGCACCCAGGGGCATGTGCTGGAGCTGGAAAGGCTGCTCCAGGAGGGGCCGAAAGGAAACCCAGGGAAACGATCGATGATGTTTCACAAGTAGGAGGTGTTGATGTTGCTGACATCAGCTGGATCTGAGGAGTGAGCTGGCGGGTGCTCTGGGACCAACTGCAGGTGCAGGCGCACCAGGTGCAGTGGGATGGGCATCTACCGCAGCCCTTCACAACGGGCGTGTGTGTGTGTGTGTGTGTGTGTGTGTGTGTGAATGGGTGTGACTGTGTGAATGTGAAGTGGGTGTGTGACTGAATGTGTGACTGTATGTGTGCAAGCATGTGTGAAGGTGCATATTTGTGTGTGTGTGAATGTGTGTGAATGTCAGTGTGTATGAATGGTTGTGATGGGTGTGTGAGTGTGTGTGTCTGTGTGTGCTCTGGGGAGGGAGTGCTTTCATTGTCACCTCGGGCCCCAGATTTAGACATTTGGTGTCATGTTCAGAGGAAGTTAAATTCGCAGCGAGATACTGACGGCCTTGGACAAGGGTCCACTCACTTCCAACGTGAGTCCTGGTAGCGGGCACATCGACAGCATGGCCCCATGAGTTTGTGCTTCAGAAAGTAAATTCCACAATTCTCTTTTGATAGCACATTTATTGTATGGAATCAATTATTTGCGGTTAAAGTGTTTATCAATGTAAACATTTAACATAGGCTACCATCGTAAGCCCTGTTCGGCACTTCTCAGCTGGCTCCTTCACGGGCGGCTCCGTGGCGCTGCTGGCGGGTGGAGTCACCACGCAGGGGTCCATCTGTTAGTGCCACGTGGGGATCCATCCGTTAGTGGCAGGTGGCTGTGCACTGGGTGGGGCTGTTGGGCTGCCCTCTGATGTGTGAGAAGGCAGTGGCTGGCCTGGGTGTGCACCTCTCCACACTGTGCACACTGCTGACTCCCCATGTGGCCCCTTTGGTTCTCTTCACGGCCCGTGAGGTGGACGGCAGGTAACAGAGGCTTGTCCGAGGCTGCTCAGCAGACCTCGGCCTCGGCTCCTCTCATCTCTGTGCGTCCAGAGGCCTAGTCGAGCAGGGGGTCAGGGACGCCCGCCACTGCCGTCATCTCCGTCACTGTTCCCAACTTGTCTTATTGAAACTCTGTCCCCATGAAGCAACAAGTCCCCAACCCCCCTCCACCCCGTTCTCTTATCTTCGGTCTCTGTGACTCTGATAACTTGGACGGCTTGAGAGATGTCACGAGAGTGGATTCACGCAGTATTTGTTTTCTTGGGACTGGTTTATTTCACTGAGCATAATGGCTTCAAGGTCCCTCGAGGTTGTAGGATGTGTCACAATGTCCTTTCTGTTTTTATAATTGAAGCTCTTGGGGTGACATTGGTTGATAAAGTTATACAGGTTTCAGGCTTACAGTGCTACAGTCTATCATCTGTATATTGTATTGGGGGTTCACACCCCAAGTCAAGTCTCCTTCCATCACCATTTATCCCCCCTTTACCCACTTCTGCCCCCTCCCACTTCCTTCTCCCTCCACGTGGTAACCACCGTACCATTATGTGTCTATGAGGTTTTTTTCCTGTGCTTAATCACTTCACCTTTTTTCACCAGTCCCAACCCTTCTGCCCTCTGAGAGCTGTCAGTCTGTTCTCTGTATCTGTGAGTCTGTTTCTGTTTTGTCAGTTTATTTTGTTCATTAGATTCCACATATGAGTGAAATCTACGGTCCATGTCTTTCTCTGACTGGCTTACTTCACGTGGCATAATACTCTGGAGGTCCACCCCTGCTGCCACAACCGGTAAAATCTCCTCTTTCGTTTGGCTGAGTAGAGTTCCGCTGTGTAAATGCACCACTGCGCTTTATCCATCAGTGGCGCTGAGCGCTACAGCCTCGGTACCTGCCGTCTATTTTAGCGATACTGTGCCAGATTACATGATCAGGTTTTTGGCGAACACTTAATGTGAGTGTTTAAACAAGTGGATTTTATTTAAGAAGAGGTTTAATGACTTTTGCAGAACTGAGTATGTTTAGAAATTAGTCTAAAGGCCCATTGGGGATTAATTCATAACCAAGCTGTTTTCTTAATGGATACATTTTTGCAGCAAATTCAAAAGCTCAGTATACTAAAAATGTGCTTATTTGCTAATCTGCTTTTATTTAATCAGCTGTATAGTTTTAATTACTGCTTAGAAAAGAATTTTACTTTTTACTATGGAAGCATCAGGACAGTTAGTTTAGAAAGAATAGAACTGATTTCTGGAAGGATTTATCAAGTCACACAGAAACAACTACCTCATTATTTAATCTTACTTCATTTGTGCTCGGACGAGGGACATCTGCCTTTGCAGCAATGTCTCCATCTCGAATTTCAAAATGGTCCTTGTCGAATGCTGGCTTGCCTCTTTCCGGCCCTCATCCAAGCTCCATTCGGCGGTTCACCCTGACTCTTCCCTTCTCATTCTCCTGTCGCCGACTCCCTTCCCCGTAGCACAGAACGGGTTGCTCAGGACTGCCTGGAGCTCTCCCGTGGCCATGGCCTGGGGGAAGCGCTGGTGGAAGGTAGAGAGCTTTCCCCAAGGCTTTCCTCTCTGTCTCCGCTGGAAGCAGCCCCTCCGGCGGCTGCTGAGTTTCCCTCCGGCTCCAGCCCCAGGGCCAGGTAGAGATCGCCCCACATGCCCCAGCCACAGCTCCAGTTCCAAAGTGGCCCCAAACTTCTGGGCTCTAATAACACTACCTCTTCCCCTTGTCCTTTCCACTCTGGGGGTGGAAATCACCTGCTGACTTTTCGGTCGTCTCCCTTCTCCTGTTTGACCCTCAGCTTCCCCGTCCTCTGTGTGACCCGTCCCCTCTGCTGCGGCCCCTCCGTGTGTGTGGGAGCTGGTGGGCCCGGTGTTCGGTTTGACCGCTCTGGACAAGGTCACATGGTACATCACCTTTGTTTTGTGACTTTTACCCTTTGTCCTCCTTAACAATTGTTTTCCTGGTTTGAATCCCGTCACTTTGTCTTTTAAGCAGCCTGTTCTTCACCTCCTCTGGCTCCTCTTCCTATTCATTTTGAAAGAATATTTTTTGTACTTATTACTTTTTTCAGGAATGATTTCACGTATCCAAATCTTCCCAGGTCCTGTTTGGTCAACAGAGAGGTCGCAGAGCAGGGCATCTCTGGTCCCATCCGTGTCCCCAGCCCCCGTTTTGGCTGCGGTGTGAGTCCCACCGGCAGCACCCCCCCCTGCGTGTGTTTCAGGGCGTCCGGGGCCTGCCTCGCATACACACAAGCATTGGCTTGTGGTCGTCCCGCCTCTCCTGCTCCAGGGCAGCAGTGCCCGGACACGGACCCACGGACATGCTGAGCTAACACATACATCTTGCTTGTAGCTGCGGAATTTGCAATAATTTATTACACAGCCGTAGAAAATGACTGCAGTTGCAGACATTTATTTTCCACTGTTCGCTAGGCATACGTTTCTGTATATTTCCCTAATTTACTCACGGCTGTCTGCAAGCCATTTACATCGGCCTTATTCTGAGTAAAATGATTTTCTTTTTCTAAGACCTTCTTCCCTTTTCATACTGATTGCAGACTGCTATTTAATACGCTATCAAACATGTAGCTTCTGGAGCCAGAAATGGATCTTCTCCCTTTGCCTCTTTCCCAACAGGTCCCTAGATGTTGTGAACTCTACCCCACAGAAGCACTTGGAAGTTTATCCAGACCTCTTACTCTCCTGCTGAAACCATCACCGATGTCTTTTATCTAATTTTTTGAACTCTAGCCTGGCTGTTAGACTTTCATGTGTTCGGTTTCTGGAAAAAACAAACGAACAAACACACAAAGAAATAAACACTCTCTCCCCAAATCCCAAATCCCCCAAAAGAAAAATCAAAAAACAAACAAGAAAGCACGCAAACGAAAAACCAAATCCGGCTGCTCTGTGCATGGCTCTAGCTCCTTACCAACACAATTAAGTTTAAACATTTTAGTTAGACAAAGAAACAAGTACACATTTTAACCAATGACCTTTTTAAGTTTCCTATTTTAATGCTTCCCCACTCCAATTCTCTGTTTCAGCCTTACCAAATTACTCACTGTTACCTTAGAATTTATCATATTTTCTTCCCTTCTTTGCCTAGTAATTCACCCATTATTTTGATTCCCTCAGTCATTTATTTATTAAATGTGCCAAGCCTC
>PVJI01025293.1:0-20656 GCA_004026765.1 Micronycteris hirsuta | reverse complement strand
AAGGTCTCTTTTGAGAAATCAGTTGACAGTCTTATGGGAATTCCTTTGTAAGTAACTGTCTCCTTTTCTCTTGCTGCTTCTAAGATTCTCTCCTTATTTTAAATCTTGGGTAATGTAATTATGATGTGCCTTGGTGTGTTCCTCTTTGGGTCCAACTTCTTTGGGACTCTCTGAGCTTTCTGGACTTCCTGAAAGTCTATTTCCTTCACCATCTTGAGGAAGTTCTCCTTCATTATTTGTTCAAATAAGTTTTCAATCCTTGGTCTCCCTCTTCTACTTCTGGCACCCCTATGACTCGGATGTTGGGACGTTTAAAGATGTCTTGGAGGTTCCTAAGCCTCTCCTCATTTTTTTGAATTCTTGTTTCTTCATTCTTTTCTAGTTGGATGTTTTTTTCTTTCTGGTGGTCCACTCCGTTGATTTGAGTCCCAGTTTCCTTCTCATCCCTATTGGTTCCCTGCAGATTTCCCCTCATTTCCTTTATATTATCCTTCACTTGTTCAACTAATTGTGACCATTTTTCTTTCAATCCTGTGAGTTTCCTGATTACCAGTGTTTTCAACTGTGAATCTGATAGGTTGGTTATCTCTTCGTCCCTTAGTTGTATTTTTTCTGGAACTTTGATCTGTTCTTTCATTTGGGCCATTTTGTTTTTCTCAGTGTGCCTGTTACTTTAAGGGGTGGAGCCTTAGGTGTTCACCAGGGTGGGGTAACTCAGGTCACTGTGTTGTGACGTAGCCTATGGGGGCAGGTCCTGAGAGAACAATGGCACTTGCTCCGTTCTCCGCACTTACACCGCTATCCACAATCAACTTGGGCCCTTCTGTGCTGACTTTGGGGTTGGTGGGTGGGCCTGCACAGTTCCAAGTCCCTGTGGGTCTCACCAGTGAGCTCTCCTGTGAGGCTGGGAGTTCCTCCTGCTGCCGCCTCAACCCCCACAGGTGTGTTCAATCGGTGGTTTGAGGTTTAATTTACCAGCATTGGTGGGTTGCGTGGTCTGCTCCACCCCCAGCTTTCTCCCGGTTTATCTGCATGCAAATGAGGACCCGCCTAGCCCACCAGTCACAGCCCCACTGGGTATGGGTGGGCCCGGCACTGGCCGAGTTTTGGTCAGGCACGCCCACCGGGGGTCTCTCCAGGCAGCTGCAGCATTGCCAGTACCACCCCACAAACCACCGTCTTGCCGCGCTCTCTCTGCCTGGCTCCGTCCCACTTACTGGCCTGGATGAATGTGTCTTCTTTAACTCCTTGGTTGTTGGACTACCATTCAGTTCAATTTTCTGTCAGATCTGGCTGTTTTTGTTTATTTAAATTGCTGTTTTTCCTCTTTTGGTTGTGTGAGGAGGCACAGTGTGTCTACCTATACCTCCATCTTGCCGGAAGTCCCCCTGTATATTTTTCTTTATTTCACTTTCTGTAGCCTTCATTTCTTACTTTATTTTGTGACCATACTCAATCATTTCTGTGCATATCCTGTTACCAGTGTTTTGAACTCTGTGTCTGATAGGTCGTCTATCTGCTCATTGCTTAGATCTTTTTCTGGAGTTTTGATCTGTTCTTTCATTTGGGTCATATTTATTTGTCTTGGCACACTTGTTATGTTGTAAGGGGTGGAGCCTTAAGTATTTGCCAGAGTGGGGTTGTGGTGCTGTCTGTGGGGGAGGGGCCAGAGAGAGAACAATGCCAATTGCTAGCTTACTCGGCTCTCACCCCACTTTCTGTCACTTCCCTCAATTTCCACAAGCAGATTGTGCCCTTTTAGGTGCTGATTTCCAGGTTGGTCGGTTTGTGTGTGTTCTGGGATCCTTTGAGCCTCTCAAATGGACTCTCCTGTGAAACTGGGAGTTTCTCCCATTGTTGCAACCCCCACAGAATTTTACAGTCAGAACTTTTGAGACTTTAGTTTTCTGTGTTGAAACCCTGGGTTGTGGTCTGTCTTGCTTCCCAGTTGTTCCTCCTGGCTTATCCACACACAAATGTAGGATATTCCATTTTGCCAGCTACCACCTCACCCACCCCAGACCACCAGCTTCGTATTTTCTTTTAAATACAGCTTTCCTTCTGTTGGCAATCTTAGAGTCTTCTGCTGTCTAATCATTGGGTCTTTCCCCCTTTTCAAAGAAGCTCTCCAATGACATTTATTTTTTACTCATTTTGGCTAGGCTTAGCTTGTGGGCTTACCAAAACTATGACTGAGACAACTTCACAGTGCTGGAAACAGGCATAGATGGAAGTGGTAAATAAAATAATGGACCAATCATGCATGGGCAAAAATCAGTGTCGAATTCTGACTTAAAGCTGGCTACCAGATGCAGCTGTACATTTGAAGTGCATCAACTCACCTGCCACTATAAAGCCTGCCACCAGATGCGCTTAATTGTTATTTGCCATGCACTGATAGGGTTTTCATGTGAATCTGCAAGCAATTGATTTATTACGGTCCCTGTGCAGTTAAACCTTTCTGTTAACATAATCTGTATTTTCAGTCTCTTCCCAGCTCCACCTGTGCTAGCATCACAGCCTCAGCTCCACCTCAGATCATCAGGCTTATTAGATTCTAATAAGGAGTATGCAACCTAGATCCCTCACATGCACAGTTCACAGTAGGTTTCACGCTCCTATGAATCTAATGCTGCTGCTGATATGACAGGAGTCAGAGCTCAGGCAGTAATGAGAATGATGAGAAGTGGCTGTAAATACAGATGAAGCTTCTCTCACTTGCCTGAATTCATTTTCTGCTGTGTGGCCAGGTTCCTAAGAGGCCTTGGACTGGTACCAGTCCATAGCCTTGGGGGGTAGGGACCCCTGTGCTACATAGTATTCTAGACCTTGAACTTCAGGATGCATAAAAGTCATCTGGAAGCTTGTTTAGAACTCAGATTTGTGTACCTTACCTCCACAGATTCTAATTCAGTTGACCTGAGAGGAGTGGACAGAAATGTACACTTTAAATAAGTATTCCAGTAAGTTCTTATGCTGATGAGTCATAGACCTCAATTTAAGAAATGCCGTCTAAGATTAACTTTTCAGAAAACTTTAAAATATTTTAATTTTCTTTAAACAATAGCTGCCAAAAGTGAGTAAGAAATTGCACATCATGTTGGTGGTATATATTGTCACTTAGTCCAGGTTCTGATTGATGACAAGGGCCAACAAGGGAAAAAGTACAGCTTTGTTAGTTGTGTGACAATACATTGCATCTTAGCAGAGACCTTGGGCAGAAACTGAACTGGACAATGTGTTTTAGGCTGCAGCTAAAGTCAACACAACTTTTTTTCTTCCTCCCTTAATTTCTGCCTGGTTTATTTCATGCCTTTTCCTCCAAAATAAATGAGAGGCAGGACCCTGCTACTGCAGTATGGGGAAAAGTTTACAGCTGCACACTGACCTTCTGGCACCACTGTAATGCTTGAAGTTGTCCCAGAGACTGCTTATACTATCCTCCTTTTGGGGGATTCTTTTTTCTTCTTGTTGTTCTGATTGGTGGTTTTTTGCTTCCTTATGTTCCACATCATTGATTTGATTCTCAGTTTCATCCACTCTATTGTTGTTTCCTTGTAAATTGTTCTTTATTTCAATTAGTGTATCCTTCCTTTCTGACTGGATCTTTTTTTTTTATGTGGAATTTTTTTAATTGTTGTTCAATTACAGTTATTTGCATCCTCTCCCCTCCCCTCCCCTCTCCCCCTCCAACCCCACTTCCCTCCCCAGACTCCCTCCTCCCCCTTGGTTCTGTCCATGTGTCCTCCACAGTGGTTCCTGAAAACCCTTCTCCCCATTGTCCCCTCCCCCTCCCCCTGGCTATTGTTAGACTGTTCTTAATTTCAATGTCTCTGGTTATGTTTTGCTTGCTTTCTGCTTTTGTTGATTATGATCCAGTTAAAGGTGAGATCATATGGTATTTGTCCCTCACTGCCTGGCTCACTTCACTTAGCATAATGCTCTCCAGTTCCATCCATGCTGTTGCAAAGGGTATAAGCTCCTTCTTCCGTTCTGCTGCGTAGAATTCCATTGTGTAAATGTACCATAGTTTCTTGATCCATTCATTTGTAGATGGGCACTTAGGTTGTTTCCAGCACTTGGCTATTGTGAATTGTGCTGCTATGAACATAGGAGTGCAAAGGTTCTTTTGAATTGGTATTTCAGGGTTCTTAGGGTATAATCCCAATAGTGGAATTGCTGGGTCAAAAGGCAGTTCCATTTTTATTTTTCTGAGGAAGTTCCATACTGTTTTCCACAGTGGCTTCACGAGTCAGCATTCCCACCAGCAGTGCAGTAGGGTTCCCTTTTCTCCACATCCCCTCCAACAGTTATCTGTTGCTTTGTTGATGATGGCCATTCTGACTGGTGTAAGGTGGTATCTCATTGTGGTTTTAATTTGCATCTCTCTGATGGCTAATGATGTTGAGCATCTTTTCATATGACTTTGGGCCCTCTGTATGTCCTTTTTCAAGAAGTGTCTGTTTATGTCTTTTGACAATTTTTTAATTGTTTTTTTTGTCTTCCTGGAGTGGAGTCGTGTGAGTTCTTTATATATTTTGAGAGCAAACCCTTGTCTGAGGTATCATTGGCAAATATGTTTTCCCACACGGTTGGATCTCTTTTTATTTTAATACTATTTTCTTTAGCTCCACAGAAGCTCTTTATTTTGATAAGGTCCCATTTGTTTATTCTTTCCTTTATGTCCCTAGCTCTAGGGGACATATCATTGACGATGTTGCTGCGTGGAATGTCTGAGATTTTCCTACCGATGTTTTCCTCTAGAACTTTTATGGTGTCACGACTTACATTTAAGTCTTTTATCCACCTTGAATTTATTTTTGTGTATGGTGTAAGTCGGTGCTCGAGTTTCATTTTTTTGCAGGTAGATATCCAGATTTCTCAACACCATTTGTTGAAGAGGCTATTTTTATTCCATTTTATGCTTCTGCCCCCTTTGTCGAAGATTAATTGCCCGTAGAGACTCGGGTTTATTTCTGGGCTCTCTATTCTGTTCCATTGGTCTATCTGTCTGTTTTTATGCCAGTACCAAGCTGTTTTGATTATAGTGGCCTCGTAATATAGTTTGATATCAGGAATTGTGATCCTTCCTGCTTTGCTCTTCTTTCTCAAAATTGTAGCTGATATTCGGGGTCATTTATGGTTCCATATAAATTTTTGAAGTGTTTGTTCTATATCTGTGAAATATGCCATTGGTACTTTGATAGGGATTGTATTGAATCTATAAATTGCTTTGGGGAGTATGGACATTTTGATGATGTTGATTCTTCCAATCCATGAGCATGGTATATGTTTCCATTTGCTTGTGTCTTCCATGATTTCTCTCTTTAGTGTTGTGTAGTTTTCTGAGTACAGGTCTTTTACCTCCTTGGTTAGGTTTATTCCAAAGTATTTTATTTTTTTTGTTGCTATATCAAATGGGATTTTTTTTCCTGATTTCTGTTTCTGCTGTTTTACTGTTGGTATACAAAAAATGCCTTTGATTTCTGGATATTGACTTTATATCCTGCTGTTTTGCCAAATTCAATTATTAGATCAAGTAGTTTTTTGGCAGAGTCTATAGAATTTTCTAAGCATACTATCATGTCGTCTGTAAACAACGACAGTTTTGTTTCTTCCTTTCCAATTTGGATGCCTTTTATTTCTTCTTGTCTGATTGCTGTGGCCAAGACTTCCAGTACTATGTTGAATAGAAGTGGTGATAGTGGACAACCTTGTCTTGTTCCTGATCTTAGTGGGAAAGATTTTCGTTTTTGTCCATTGAGTATAATGTTGGCTGTAGGTTTTTCATATATGGCCTTTATTATGTTGAGGAATGCTCCCTCTATTCCCACTTTGCGAAGTGTCTTTATCATAAATGGATGCTGTACCTTATTGAATACTTTTTCTACATCTATTGATATGATCATGTGATTTTTGTCTTTGCTTTGGTTTATGTGATGTATTACGTTTATTGTTTTGTGAATGTTGTACCATCCTTGCATCCCTGGGATGAATCCCACTTGGTCATGGTGTATGATCTTTTTAACGTATTGTTGGATGTGGTTTGCTAATATTCTGTTCAGGATTTTAGCGTCAATGTTCATCAGTGATATTGGCCTGAAGTTTTCTTTCTTTGTTGTGTCTTTTTCTGGTTTTGGGATTAGGATGATGCTGGCATCATAAAAAGAGTTTGGGAGTCTTCCATCATTTTGGGTTTTTTGGAATAGTCTGTGAAGGATAGGTGTTAGTTCTTCCTGAAGTGCTTTGTAGAATTCTCCTGTGAAACTGTCTGGTCCAGGGCTTTTGTGTGTCAGGAGTTTTTTGATTACTGCTTTAATTTCATCCACTGTTATCGGTCAGTTCAGGCTTTCTGCTTCCTCTTTATTGAGTTTTGGAAGATTATATTTTTCTAGAAATTTGTCCATTTCACCTAGGTTTTCATATTTCTTGGCATACAGTTCTTCATAGTAGTGTCTTATAATCCTTTGTATTTCTGTGGCATCAGTTGTAATATCTCCTCTTTTATTTGTGATTGAGTTTATTTGGGTCCTCTCTCTTTTTTTCTTGATGAGCCTGCTTAAAGGCTTGTCTATTTTGTTTATCTTTTCAAAGAACCAGCTCCTGGATTCATTGATCCTTAGAATTGTCCTTTTAGTCTCTAAGTCATTTAATTCTGCTCTGATCTTGGTTATTTCCTTCCTTCTACTTGCTCTGGGTTGTCTTTGTTGTTGTTCCTTGAGTTCTTGTAGGCGTAGGGTTAGGTTGTTTGTGTAAACTGTTTCCGTTTTTTTTAGGTAGGCTTGTATTGCTATGAACTTCCCTCTCAGGACTGCCTTCGCCGTGTCCCATAAGTTTTGAGTAGTTGTAAGTTCATTTTCATTTGTTTCAAGGAACTTTTTGATTTCTTCCGTAATCTCGTCCTTGACCCATTCATTGTTTAATAGCATGCTATTCAGTCTCCATGATTTTGAGTGTTTTGGGGTTTTTTCCTTTGGGTTGGTTTCTAATTTCAGTCCCTCGTGGTCAGAAAAAAATACTTGGTATGATTTCAATTTTCTTGAATTTGTTGAGGCTTGTTTTGTGTCCTATCATATGGTCTATTTTTGAAAATGTTCCATGTGCATTTGAAAAGAAGGTGTATTTTGCTTCTTTGGGGTGAAGGGCCCTATATATATATCAGTTAAGTCCATTTCTTCTAGGGCATTGTTCAATGCCACAATATCTTTGCTGATATTTTGTTTGGAAGATCTGTCCATTTTTGAGAGTGGGGTGTTGAAGTCCCCTACTATAATTGTGTTGCTATCAATGTCTTTCTTGAAGTCCTCCAAGATTTTCTTTTTGTATTTGGGTGCTCCTGTGTTAGGTGCATATATATTTACAATGTTTATGTCTTCTTGGTGGATTCTTTCTTTGAGTATTATGAAGTGTCCTTCTGGGTCTCTCTTTATGGCCCTTTTTTTGAAGTCTATTTTGTTTGATATGTGTATTGCCACCCCAGCTCTTTTTTCCTGTCCGTTTGCTTGGAAAACTTGTTTCGAACCCTTCACTTTCAGTCTGCGTAAGTCTTTTGTCCTGAGGTAGGTCTCTTGTAGGCAGCGTATGTGTGGGTTGTGCTTTCTTATCCATTCCGCTATTCTATGTCTTTTAATTGGAGCATATAATCCATTTACGTTTAAGGTTATTATTGATAGGTACTTATTCATTGCTATTTTTTTTTATACCAGTGTTCCTCTCTCTCTTTCCCTTCCTTTCTTTAAATCAGTCTCTTAAGCATCTCTTGCAGAGCTGGTTTGGTGGAGGTGTGTTCTTTTAGATTTCTTTTGTCTGGGAAGCTCCTTATTTGGCCATCTATCTTGATTGAGAGCCTTGCTGGGTAGGGTGGTCTTGGTTGCAGGCCTCTGGTTCTCATTACTTGGAATATTTCTTGCCATTCCCTCCTGGCTTGGAGTGTTTCCATTGAGAAGTCAGCTGCTAACCTTATTGGGGTTCCCTTGTATGTTACTTCCTGTTTCTGCCTCGCTGCCTTTAAGATTCTCTCTTTGTCTTCGAATTTTGACATTTTAATGATGATGTGTTTTGAAGTGGGCCTGCCAGGGTTCCTTTTGATTGGGATTCTCTGTGTTTCCTGGATTTGTGTGGGTTTTTCTCTCATCAGATTAGGGAAGTTTTCCATCATTACTTTTTTGAACAGGTTTTCCATCCCTTGCTGCTCTTCCTCTCCTTCTGGTATTCCTATTATACGAATTTTATTAAGTTTCATGTTGTCCTGCATTTCCCTTAATACCTCTTCATTCTTTCTGAGCCTCTTTTCCTGTTCTTGCTCTTTTTGTGTGTTTTTTTCTACCTTGTCCACCAGCTTGCTGATCCGATCCTCTGCCTCATTGAGCCTGCTTTTGATTCCTTCTATTGTGTTCTTCAGTTCAGATAATGTATTCTTCATTTTCTCTTGGCCCTTGTGAATAGTTTCTATTTCCTTTTTCATGACATAGTTTGCAGTGAGTTCATTAAAGTTTCCCTGTAGTTTCTGGTAATTTTCTGTGAGCTCATCGAGCTTTTCGAGTTTCTTGAGCTGCCTGATAACATATGCTTTGAACTCAATATCTGAAAGTTGGCTCACCTCTGTTTCATTTATCATTCTTTCTGGGGCTTCCTCCTTTCCTTTCATTTGAGGATTGTTTCTTTGTCTTCCCATTATTTGTGGGATTCTTCTTGCTAGCCTCTGATTCTTAAATTGATCTGTCAAGTTCTCTGGAGCAGCGAAGTTAATTTTGTGTCACTGTCTCTGTTTTTTGGGCTGACTCTTGTCTGGGTCCCAGTCTATTCTCTTCACAATTCCAGGTTTCAATGTCTCACCTGTGGATAAAGAAGAGACGGGAAGGGAGAAAAAGAAGAAAAAAAAGTAAAAAGAAAAATAAAGAAAAATAAAATAAAATAAAAAATAATAAAAAATAAGAAATAAAAAGAGGAGGAAACTAGGAATACTAAATGAAAGGAAGGTAGAAGGAATTTAAAAAATATAGAAGGACAGATAGGAAGAAGGGTGGGGGAGAACAAAGAAAGAAACAAAGAGAAAACAAAAGGAAAAACAAACAAACAAAAAAACCCTTCTGTTGGCTGGGTTTAAAAGTGTCCGGTCAGGCCTGCTCCTCAGGTCCTTCTGTCTGTGACAGGCTGGGAAGATATCAGGTTCCCTTTTCTTTCTTCCTGAGCTGTACTCTTACCTGCTGTCCTGCCTCCAGTCCAGTTGCTAGGAATTCACAGCACCCCTTCTGGGCTGCCTCACCTCCACACTGAGTCAGAGTTTGTGAGGTCTGTGGCTCCCCTCAGTGGGGCTCAGTGGGGCTCCTCTGTTTCCCACGGAGGCAGTCGGCACTGCAGGTCTCCGATCACAGGGACTGGGTTGTGTCTCAGGCCCTCCAGGTGTGAGCTCTGCGCCCCTGTTTTCGCCGACTGCTTTTATCTCTGGATTCAGCGCTTGCGAGCTGCCGGCCCGGGTGCCCAGTCGTGCACAGTCCCCAGCCGCCCCTGATTGGCTTCGCTGGGTGCGCCTGGTCCGGAGCTCTGGGCCTCGGATCTCCCGGTCAGTGCAATCTCCACTTCCTCTTGCTGGGAGCGCTAACTGCTGTGGACCAGTCCCCACGTACCCGACCTCCAGACCACCAGGGACAGAGCCTCTCCTAACAGACACGGAGTTCCTGTTTTGGCGACTCACACAACCCAATCCAGTTCCCTCCTAAGGATCCTGCAACAGACCAGGAAACTGCTGCGACTGGATCTGCAGACCTCCTGGCTCCCCGCTGGTCCCGAGGGACCCCTTCGCTTTGAAGCAGACTCCGTACCGTCCGATCTTTCAATTGTGTGTAATCTTGGTCGCCAATCTTCCTACACACCGGAATACAGCTGGGTGATTGCTCTGCTCCTCAGAAAATCGGCCAGATGTCTCACCAGTGGGCAGGAGGAAGCTGACCCCACTCCCTCCTATTCCACCGCCATCTTTCCTCCTTCCTGACTGGATCTTTTTTATGCTGTTGAGGTCCTCATAAGTTCCTTCAACATTCTTACAACCAATGTTTTGAACTCTGCATCTGATAGATTGCTTATCTCCATTTTTTTTAGTTCTTTTTCTGGAGTTTTGCTCTGTTGTTTCATTTGGGCCATGTTTCTTTGTCTCCTTGTTTTGTCCGCCTCTGTGCATTTGTTTCTGTGTATTAGGTAGAGCTGCAATGGCTCTCTAATACATGCTTGGTAGCATGGCCTGATGTAGTAGGTGTCTTGTAGGGTCCAGTGGCCCAGCCTCCCCTATTACTCAAGCTGGGTACTCAAGATCCGCCCTTGTGGGTGCTGAGTACACCCTCCTCTTGTAGTTGAGCCTTGATTGCTGTTGGCGTGTCAATGACAGGGATTTACCTAGGCCAGTCAGCGGCAAGGACTGGCTGTGACCACTGATCATCATTCTCTGCACTTTGTGTAGGGTGGTGGAGCCCCGATGTGGTTTGTAGCTACACACTGGGTACTCAGGCTCTGGGGTTTCCTGGGTGGTGCAGGCCAAAGTAGCCCCAACCTGTGTTCTTCCCCGGGCCACCCTGTCTAAGATGTAAAGCAATCTGAGATGGCTGCTACTTGTGCTGGACTTGGCGATTACCAGGTGAAGCCAAGTGAATGAGGTCCTTCCTTGATGTAATGCTCCCAGAAAGCAATAAAAGCCTGTCCAGGCAAGGGTTGAGCTGCTGTCTCACTCACAGAGTGGCCATGCTGTCCCTTTTCTACACAAGACTCTGCAGTCCGTGTGATTTTGTTTGTCACATCCCATCACCGCAGATACAGCTGGCAGGGGTCCGCATCGGCCAAGCTGTGAATCGAGGCTGGCTGCTGCTGCTGCTGGGCCTGGGGACACTTAGCATGAGGCACTGGATCATGGGGCTCACTGAGGCTGGCTGTTGCTTGTTTTCAAGAATTTAGGAAGTTGTGAAGCATGAGCCAAGACCAGCCATTCATATGGAAAAGCCACTGTTAACAGCTTGGGTGGGCCTGTAATTTGGATGGAACAGAGCCTCAGGGGATCTCCAAGGAAGGGCAAACAGTGTTAACCAGGCTGATGGAGTCTCATATATAGCATCTGCCTGCCATCTGTGTGGTCTTGTTCGGGGAGGTTTCATAGAAGGGACAATGACCTCTGCTCACCTTTCTGGCTGGGAGAAAGCTGTACCCCAACTCAGCCTTGATGCCAGACACTTCAGTTTCTCCCTGTATGCCACTGGTTCATTTCAAGCTGCTACCTCGGTGCTGGAGCTCAGAGGGAGTGAGTCAGAGTAAGTCCGTGTGTGGGTTTTTTAAGGGGAACTGCTTGGGACTCCAGAAGTTTCTTCTGCTGATTCAATCCCTGCTGGTTTTTACAGCCAGAAGTTATGGGGATTATCTTCCTGGCACTTGAACTCTGGGCTGGGAAGCCTGGTGTAGGGCTGAGACTCCTCACTCCTGAGATATTCCTCCCAAATTTTTATCCACAACACGTGTATGTGGGACCAGCCCATTCTACATCTCTGCCCCTCCTACCATTTTGGATGGATCTGGTTTCTTTAATTTTGAGATTGCCAGACTTCCATTCAACTCAATTTCTGATAGTTCTAAGTGATGGTTGTTCTGTAGTTTAGTTGTAATTTTGATGTGATTGTGCAAGGAGGCAAGCTATGTTTACCTATGCCCAAAACTTATTAATTTTATACTTCAGAAATTCTCTGCCAAATATTTTACACTTCTTTTTTAAAAAAATGTTTTAGTTATTTATTATTAGAGAGGGATGAAGGAAGGGAGAGAAACATCAATGTGTGGTTGTCTTTTGTGCACCCCCTACTGGGGACCTGGTCCATAACCCAGGGATATGTCCTGACTGGGATTTGAACCAGTGACCCTTTGCTTTGCAGTCTGGTGCTTAGTCCACTGAATCACACCAGCCAGGGCACACTTCTTTTAAATTATGTATTTAATTAGAATACCTTGATTTCTCAGTCTCACTTAAACACTCCTAGAGGGGTCTCAGTTTAATGCCATTTGGTGCTGCTGACATTGTCCTGTCTTGGGTATTTGTTTTGTTTTGACTTCATTGAGCAGAGTAGGTCCATGACAATTCTGCCAGGTTGTTCTCCCTCTTGGCACCTCAGGGTGGACTGCATCTCCCTGTATGCTCATTCCTACTCCCATCTAGGGTAAGGGCAGGTCGTGGCAGCATTATGAAATAACATTTTCTCCCAAACTTGTGAAACTCACCCAGACAAGTCAGAAACTAGAGAAAACACTTCTATTACTGAAAGAGAAGATTAGCATTGAGCTTCTTCCTGGAGAAGACTGGGTTGAGGTATTTTGCCAAAGTAACAGGGAGAAAGAGGTAACAATAGCAAGTACGCATGTATTATGGTGAGAATAAGACAACTGTTTTGCCAGCCACGCAGTGTGTGGCTTACCTTCTCTATAGTGAGTTGGGCAGGTGAAGTAAGACAAGTGACCATTTGTTATCTCAGTTTCTAGTCTCTTCCAGCCTCCATCTGGAACCCTGCTTCTCTTTCCATCACCTGTCTGACTTCAACTTCATTGTGACTCAGCTTTTCACAACATATTCCCCAGCACACACGTTTACATACCTACACCAAATTCACTTGCCAGCCCCCTCATTCAGTAGCTGAGAATATTTCTTTAAGTCCTTGATCTCTTCTGTGAACTGCAAATATTGACCAGGTTGGTCTCCACAATTATATTGAGGGTTCTAGAAGGTGTTCCCTGCAGAGGCTGTTCCGATCTTTCTACATACCATTCTCTAATACCCCAAATTTATATCTTCTAGGGAAATGGCACCTCTCTCAATGAGTTAAAGTGCATGAAAGAGTACAGTCCTTAGCACCCGATTGGAGTTTAATAAATCATAGTTCTAGATTACATATCCAGTAAAGAAAATCTAGGAGTCATTTTGCTTAAGAATAAGAAGTTTGTTTTTTTTTTTAATATTTTATTTCTTTTTAGAGAGAGGGGAAGGAAGGAGAGAGGGAGAGAAACAGCAATGTATGGTTGACTCTCACATGGCCTTCATGGGGACCTGGCCCGCAACCCAGGCATGTGCCCTGATTGGGAATCGAACCGGGACCCTCTGGTTCCCAGCCCGCGCTCAATCCACTGAGCCACACCAGCCAGGGCAGAATAAGAAGTTTTATAGAGCCAACATTTGGGCAAATGTGCTGCATTTCAGTGTCGAAAAGACCAGCATCTAAGAGGTGGCATGAAGCAGGCGGAACCTAGGCTGACAATCAGGGTTGCTTAGAGCTAACTGCAGCTCTGCTCCCTGGGGACAGGTTGACCAGTAACCTGACTTCTCCAGGTCTTGGTTTCTTCATGTGTAACATGAGGGAACTGGCACAAATACAGGCCGAGAACCCTACCAATTTTAAGTCTATGACACTTTGATTGTTCCTGCTCCTGGATAAAGGGACACGCTGGGAGAAATTGCTTCCTCTGTAAGTCAGGAAATTGGAACGAGAGCGCCTGTGATTCTCTGTAAAGGTCGGTGCTGCCGACAGTCATAATTGTCATGAACTCAATAAACTGTGCAATATTCTGCAAACAGCTGCCTCTCTTGAATGGCGTTTAAGTCATATAGTTGGAAACCCAGAGGACAAGATATACTTGTAAAATGCTTTCAGGGAGACATAGGCTGAAGGAAAGAGAAGGCATGATCTTTATATAATCAAAAGCTTGTGCACAACAATCTGTACATGTTTTGCCTAAAATGAGTATCTTTATTTTTTAGGTCTTCCTTTTCTTTTCTTAAAAGGCCAGGGAAATAGTAAAGAAATAGAGTTCTTCAGAATTCAAAAAGTAAGATTTCATTTTATTTTAGTTTTATTTTTCTCCAAACACGACCTTCGAACATGCTTTGTTTAATCTCAACTTTTTCCTCTTAATAATGGATCCCTTAGCTTCCCAGTTATTGCTATTTGCAGGAAAGGAAAAAGACAGAGGAAAAATTAAATGGTGATGGCAGCATGTCCGTGCTTTCCCTTCAGCTACCTGCACAATGTGACCCAATTTGCAAGCTCTCATGGGTTTGTGGGGGAGATCCTGGTACTGTCTCTTCCTATTAGTTCCATTGGAAGCAGAACTGGCTGGGAGAAATTGGCTCAGTGGTATATCTGTGGTTATATTACACAGCAGTTGTGGAAAATTATTAAACTAACAGAGAGACAAATGGCTTGGGTGAAAATAAAGTTAGTAACTCTGGAAACCTCAATAAGAGTTCATTATGTTGGATCTTCTCCATTGATTACTATCCTAGTTCCTAAATGAGAATCCAAATTGCAGCAAACTTTTCACTTTATTCACCTTCCTTTTGCTAAAATCTTATTTTTATTTTGTGTGTGAGATCTCACCTTACATTGCCTCATCTAATTAATTTCTTTCCTCTTTGTGTCATCATCCTGAACACGTACATTTTCACTCTCGTGTAGTGTGTACACACACATTCATTCTCCAGTATGTACACTCCTCATACTCATATGTACACACTTTCTCTTGTGAACAAACTCATGCACACATATGCATGCACGTATGCACTCTTGCTCACAATCATAGGACTCCCAGTTTAGTACCATTTGTGTCCGGGCTCTCTGAATTTCTTCCTACTTTGGAAGTAGCTGGAACTCAGTATGTTCACTTTTGGGTACTGAGAGTTCCTATTTCTAAGTGTAACTGGTTTATTAAATGGCATGAATTCAGTGAGAAACACACATGCAGTGATTTTATTTTTCTCCAAACATGACCTTCCAACATGTTTTGTTGAATTTCCGTTTTCTTCTATTAATAATGGATCCCTTAGCTTCTCAGTTATTGTCAGGGATCCAAACATGCAGTCTGATCTGGATTAAAATGTGGTATATTACCAGATTTAGGGCTTATATCACGATTAAAGGCCCTCCCTTCCCAAAAGATATGCAGGCACCCAGGGTCTCGAGAGCAGAGGGGTAGTGGTTCACTTTTTTGTTTCTTTTATCTTTTGCTTCTAGCCCTGTGTAGTTGAGATGAAGGGAGAGGCGTGATTAGAGAAAAAGAGCAAACACCTTTATCTCGCTGTTGCTGTTGGAGTTGTCTCCTGGCTGTTGATGGCTCTGATGAACCTGGAAGAGAACCCAGAGCCCACACTGTCCCTGGGCATTTGATCTACAGAACTTTGTGCTAATGAACGTCTGTGGTTTTAAGCCACCAAGTTTGTGGTGATTTGTTACAAAGCAATAGAAAATGAATACATTGCTAGTAGGAAAGAGGGAAAAAATATTCTAGCACTCATCATCTAAGTCAGCAGCTCCCAGCTCCAAATAGTTATTTTGCAAATATAGAATGGAGCCAGGTTGTGGGTTGATGGTAGTGTAAGAGGATGCAGCCAGGGGACCTCCAAAAGAAGGATTGTAATGGGGTCCAGAACTCAGGGTGTCAGGAAATATTAAAAATATGGGATGTCTGCACCCCCATAAGTCTGAACTGGGGGATGGGACACAAGGAGCAGGGCCATTGAGAGTTGTTTTGTATAGCAACAGTTTTGCAGATAACCTCTAGAATGGTCATTTAACATATCTATAACCTTTAACTGATTTCATAGATAATTTAAATAGTTGTGGCCATGCTTTGAGCCAGGGAGATGGGGGTGACTTCTACCCAGGTTGTAACTGGGAGGCAACTACCCCTGGTTACAGAGCCTGCGTAAGAGCTTGGACATGATTGGCTCCATGCCACAGGGCCATGCCTGCCTGGACTTACTATGGCAGCCCAGAAAAGCTGGAAAAATATGGGAATGCTGGCAATTGTAGCCAATTGTGGGAGGAGTTGGAAATGGGGCTGCAGAGGAAGACTGGCATTGGGATTTAAATCCAGGCGCAGCAGCCATGACAAGAAGAACCAGGCAGCTTTGGCAGAGGAGAACCACATGGCTTTAGTGGGGAAGAACCACGTGGCTTTGGGGCTCCATTTGTCACGTAGTTTAGGAAGTCAGAAAGCAAAATGTAGCAGCAATGCAGAGCTCTCTCTTAGCAGTTTGGAAGAAAGCAGGAGAGACGCTGCAGGAAGGAAAGGGGTGAAAGGACTCTTGTTGTTGGGCCATGAGAAGGTGCCATGTGGTTTTGATTAGGAACTGGAGATCCCAGTGACACAGCTGATGGTGCTGGGAACCGAGGGAGCTCTGCCAGCTGAGTATGGATGACTGGGAAGAACTGGGGGCTACCTGAGCCACAGACTTCTATTTCTTTTTCTAAGGTATGGTACTCCAGACCAGGCAAAGCAGGGAAGGAAGGACTGTGTGTGTTTTAAGGGACTTTGGGATTTCAATGAAGACATTAAGTCATTACTCTTAGATCTGTATAACTTTTGAATAAATAATTCCTTTCCTTTTCACCAATCTCTGACATGGAGAGCTATAATTCCCTGGTGGTGGGCAAGGTGAACCTAATACAGGGGCACCCCAGGAGTAGGGAGGTCCATTTGGTAACATTATGTGACCCCTTCTCTGGTGGCCAATCAAGGAAAATCATGGGAGACCACATGTGCAGTAGCTTTAAAGTAATACAACAACTTGTACATGCACAATAAAAGCCCACCAAAACTAGCCAGAAAGGATCCACACTATAAGAATAGAATCCCTCCGGCCCATGAGGTCAATCTGTGCTTGGAGTTGGCCTGCTCCCATGTTCAGTTGGTTCACTTTTTTGTCCTGATCACCAAGAACCTGGTTGCCTGTGCCCACCTGTGACAGTAGCAGGGTCAAATAGCCATGGAGAAATGTCTGGCTGACACGGGGGTCAGTTCTCTTTAGAACATGGGGACACTTAGTACTACTATTTTCAACTTTGGATTTCAACTACAATTCTTAGACCACAGAAAATAGTGCTGATCAACATCCTGCTGCCAAAGGGAGAGGCAGTGGCCCCAATATCTTTGTCCCTTTTTTAACAATTATGTTGAATAAGTGCAAGTCCAGGTTGTAATTATTAAGCATTTTTATTTTTGTCTCCCATTGCTTTTTTCTTCTGTGGAGCTAATTAATCTCTTGACCGTGACTTTCACGTTCACCTTCAGGTAATAAAAGGTCTTCCAATTGTCATTAGAATGTCTAATTCAGAGTAATAGGCCAAACTTTCAACTTCATTCAAGGTTACAGCTGTACCTTTTTCCTAGCTATAGTCTGCTGGTTATTTGCAGTGGAGGGGTGGAGAGTGGAGGTGGAGTAGCTGGCTTCTTGATTTTTCTCCAAAATTATGCAGAGTCTCAAGCTTCTTTCCCCCACATGCAGGTTTCTTACCCTTGTGAGGTTAGAGAAGAGAAGAGAAGGAAAGGAACATTTCAGGCTTGACTCTACTGCAGGTAAAAGACCCCCAATATAGAAGTATGTCTCTAAAGACTTCCCAAAGCCCTCATGAGACAATCACCTTCAAGCTCTGCCAAGCCCCAAGAGTGACAGGCCAGCCTGAGACAGACGTGGAGCTTCATTTTCTCCCATGCTGCCTGGCTTCCCTGGTTTCTCCATGCTCCTGTCCTACATGTTGCCTAATTTGTTTCCTCTTCCTTGTGTCTCTCAACCTCTGCCTCTGATTTTCTCTTGTTTTTCTCTAATCTGGCCATAGTTTACTATGTACTCCAGGCCTGCAGCTCTTACTTCCATGGGGATGACTTCCAAATCTGTCTTTCTAGCCCTCTCTGCCCTTTGAGCTCTAATCTGCACCTCTATCTGCTCAGAATCTTGAGCTGAAGGCCCAGTCTTTTACAATTCCCCATGTCTCAGAGTGAAGTCATTCCTCCCCTGCCCCCAGTCCACCTCCCTCTGATGCTCTTGTTTTTCATAACTGTACCACCCAAACAGGCCACCTGTCATTTGCTACTGCTCCTTTCTCCTTGCTCTCTACATTAAATTCATTGCCAGGTCCTCACATCCTGCATTCATAACAGTATTTGAATAGGTCTCTTCTCCATCATAGTTGCTTCTTCCTTGTTTCCACCACCTTGAGATATAATTACAGCTAACATTTTGATGCATATTTTTCAGCTTTTTCTATTCATGTATTAAATAATAAATAAATATTGTACATATTTTCACAGGCTAAGATAAAACTTTTCATATTATTCTGTAAACTCATTATTTTTACTTAACAATGTATTATGAAACTTTCTAAATAATTTCATATTCATCTGCAATATTTTTCAGATACAATGGCACTTGAGGATTGGGGTTTTGCATTCTGTTGTTCAGACAGAGTCCCTACGATCTTCTTCTCTGTTTAAGGGTATTCCTAAGTTCCATGGAAGAAAAATGACAAGAAAGTTGTGCTTCACATAGGGCCTATCCTGTCCCTGGTATACCACATGCACTAGGAACAGGGTGCTGTGAAGCAGATATGTACATTGCCTGATTTACAGTGAGTGTTTAACAAGTGTTGTTGAATAGGGGACAGGTGATGTAGGAGTAAGGACATGATGCAGAGCCTGGTTAGACTAACAAGAGCTGTCACCGGGTCTGCCCCAGGACAGATCAGGGGGCCACTCCCCAAAGGGCTTGTGCAATTTCAATGAAGACCGCCTTTCTTCTTCCCTCATCTTCTCCTCTTCACTGTGGAGAGGTGCTTGGTGATTGGTGACTACCGTCCCTCTCTGGGGTTTACCCAGGAAGTGGGACTTTCAAGGATAAAATGGACAATCTCAACAAAGCAGGACAGTTGGTTACCCTACACAGTGAGTCCCACTCTTAGCTGATCTGTAGGATGTGGATTGATTCCAGAAGCTTTGAAACAACCATCTTCACCCTGCAGGAACATTTAGTGTGGTGTCTGAGAGCAGACTTATATTTTCCAGCCAGAATGCTTTTATGTGTGAGAGAAGTAAATGTCAGTCATTTTTATGCCCCTACTCCTTTGGATTCTCTGTCACTAGCAGCCAAACCTAATTCTTATTGATAGGATTGTATAAAAATAATACTAATTAAATTCTTTTGCAAAAACTCACTGATTTTATTCTTAATTACTGTGATGTGCAATAATAAAGTGTACTCCCCAAAGTTATCACTACAATATTTATTTGATTATAGCACTAAACTCAGTTTGTAGATATGCTTGACTTCTTCCAATAGTCTGTGGACTACATAGTATAGCCAGCCATCTTCTGACAACTTAAAAACGTGGGTGGTCATACGTTACTTCTAACATGTGAATGGAGGCCCAGGACACTGGCGCACTACTGAATTGGAGTAAAGAGTGGAATCTCTTTGGAACATAGTCTGGGAGACAGCATTAACATACATATACCTCATGGTCAAAGTGCAGTTTACTAAGCCTTTATTGCATGAAGTTGTTTTTAGAGACATGGTATGACCCTTGGCATATCTGCATGTGTGAAATAATAAGCCATTCTTTAAACCAAGATTCTTGCTGCATTACAAATGCATAGAGAGTGTTTTCAAAATTATTATTTTAGTGCTGGTTTGCTTTCCTTGTTTCTCTTCAATAATCTACTTTAGGCATTCAAAGTCTCTACTTATCCCAGGACATGACTGAAGCTAATTTTCTGAGAGCCTCTGAACATACCCCAAGCTTGCTTAGGACATCTGCCTGGAACTTAAATCATTCTAAGTGGAGAATTAAGCTAATGTTTCTGCCAGGAAAAAAGAAAATTTGAATCTTGGTATTCCACACAAGACTTTTAATGGTGGAAATGAATTATGCTGCAAATATACAAAAGAAAAATAAGTCCATCTTATTTCATGAGGAACTTGACACTTTTATTTAGAAAATTTATATTTCGACTGTTTCCTTCATACATTATAGATGCATTTCAAATGTGACTCTGTTAGGTTAACTGTCTATGCTTTAAAAATAGATCAGGGTGAAGGTAAGTGTTGGGCCCCTTTGTAGTAAAAAAGGAAAAAAAGAATTTATCTAATGATAAGATGAATCAAAGAACATAACAAATCCTTTTATTTATTTATTTTTTGCATAAACAAGAGAAGTTCTGGTATGCCTGAAAAAGTCTAATAGAGAATCATTCCTTGCACATTACTTTTGTATAACACCTAAATTTCTGAGACTTTAATATGGAAAGTCTAAGTGGGATTTCCATATAATGAACCATCATCCATAACACATCAGTTATGAATGTGCAGTGTGTTTTTAATATGCATTCCTATTTGTATGTTTCACATTGAATGCTATTTGCTGTGAACATTGGATAAACTGGTGAGTTGAGGTTATTTGCTAGAGGCAAGGTGGAGATTTCTAGCTAACGCAATACAAGGCAGCTATAAGATAGATTCTGGTAGAATTTTCAATGAGTTCTATAGTGGGAACTCATGATGCTGAGAGAGGTTTGGTTTTGAACTAAATAGGCAGAGTTACCCATCTTATTCACTCCTAGGCCTAAGGAAATCCAGCTTGCCTACAATACAATTCACCTATCTTTATTATTGACTAACTCTCTGCAATTTATTTTTCCAGGAAATAGCTGGGGAAACGTGAGAGCTGTCCACCTCGATGAAGACTACGTATCTTGCTCTGAGGAGTTAAAACACAAATCAATGTCTTTTAACAAAAAAGAAACCTGTCCTTGCTAATTTAACTGCTCTTGGTCTTCTGTACAATTAACCCCTTTTAAAATCTGTCTCCTG
>PVJI01025292.1:0-20672 GCA_004026765.1 Micronycteris hirsuta | reverse complement strand
GGCACAGATTGACTGCATTTCCTTGTTGGCTGAAGTCAAGCACTTTTCACTTACTTCTTGTCCACATACATTTCCTTTCTCTGAATCATTTCTTTGTCTTGTCTACAGAGTTGTCTTTTACTGATTTTACAAAATATGTGGCAAAAACCTATTACAATCACTACTCCCAACGCCCTGTAAATATTTTTCCCAGTCTCTCCACTGTCTTTAATTTTGATTTTCTTTTTTTCGGTGGTGCCAAACTTTTGATTACTCAGATGTAGTTGAATTTAGTCATCTTTTATGGACTTTTTCTTATTATTTGCATAGTTCTCAGGTAGAAAACAATCCTGCCTTCTGCCTGGGGAGATTCCTGACCTTAGAAAGCCACCTGGCGAAACCGGTGAGGAGGCAACAGGACACCAACCAGGAAGTTCGCATCAAGGCCAGAGCCTCCCCTGCTGGTGCCGGGGACAGACATGGGGACAGGGAAGCTTTGAGAGTCGGCCCAGGCCTGTGGAGAGTCACCCACACCTGCCTGGGAGGACAGCCTGCCTCCAGTTCGGCGGCACTCTGCGGGGCTGGTCCAGCGCCTGTGGGTCTCTGCGGGAGTGGCGTGAGCTCCTCCTGAAGGGATGGTCTCCTCAGTGACCACGGGGCAGGGGGAGCCTGGGGGAGGGGCTGCTAGCTCCCTGGAAGCCCACATGTGATTGTGGCCCACTCTGCTTCCCAGAACCCCAGGCTTCCTGTAGACCCTCTGAACACGCCCCAGCTGGATCCTGCCCCACGTGGATCCCAGGGGCCCAGCCACACTGTACCACTGCCTGCAGGTGTCCCTGGCTCCGCGAAGGCTGCCACACGCCTCCCAGGAGGGTGCAGAGGAAGTCCGGGTTGTCCGGAGGCAACTCCCTGACATTATGCTGTCCCTGAAGTGCTGAGAACACAGCCAGCCTGGGGCCTGGGGACAGGCGCCCCAACACACTATGTGAGTCCATCGACTCAATAGGGAGGAAATGGGGGTGCTGTCCTGGAGCAGCCCTTACAGGGGCCCAAATGCCATGACCGAAGGGGAGGTACATGGAGCCTAAGAGATATCTCACCTGGGAGCACCTGGGCAGACCAAGTCTCCGCAGGCGTGCAGGTCTGCGGTCTCCTCATTGGCTCCTCGACCACATGCACCCTGTGAAGCTGCTTCTGCTGGAAGTGAAGCTGACCAACGTGTGAACACGGGACCCAGACCTGTGTGGTTATTGCCTCTAAGTTGTCGAGACCCGCCCCCCCCCGCCCCCACCGCCAGGGGTCCCGGCTGTTAGGTAGAGTTGCTCCTGGGACCCGCAGACACTGAGGGCAGCTGGGATCTTTTCAGGAGGCAGCAGCGAGCGTGCCTGGGACTCCTGCCCACCCTGGGGAGCCCTGAGCGATGGCCGGGGGCTGTTGGAGAGGTCATTGCTCCCTAGCTCTGCCCTAGCCTTTGAAGCTCTGTCTCCGGCACCAGCATTTTCTGCCCATCTGGCAATTTCTGAACGTTGTGACCGTTTTGTCACTTGGCTCTTCCTCCCCCAGAGCCTTAGGGCAGGAAGCCAGTGGCTCACGCCTGTGGCCACCTCTTCTTTCCCCAAGAGTTGGCAGGAGCTGCTCTGTCAGGGCTCTGGGGCGCTTCCGCTGTGCCCCAAGGCTTTGCCCTTTGCTGGGTGAATGGGAAGGTGACCTTAGTCCCTCGAGGGGACCACATGGTGGTAAGAGCCTTGCTAAGGTGTCTGAGAGTGAGGAGGTCCTCATGTGGACGGCTGGCTGCGCTTTGCCGCTGGGCATAGGCTCTCCCCGCCGGGGGGAGGGCAGCCCAGGGTGATGCCCAGGCCTCAGCAGCTGGCGCAGTGTGACTTGGAAGGAACCTGGTGGTGCTGGGAGTTAAGCCACACTGCCTCGTGGTGAGGGCAGCACACTGGGGGGATGCTTGCGCAGCAGGTAGGGGGGCTCCCCCCAAGCCACATTGTGCAAGGGCCTGGGCAGGCTGCTCCCTGTGTACACGAGCTGACCTGGAGGCATGTTCCCTGGGCCACTGGCCCTGGGGGGTAGTCACTGAAGTCTGGCTGGAATGAGCAGGTTCCTGTGCACGGTGGACTCGGGGATGTGTTCGAGACTAGCCATACAGCAGCTTGTGGTGAAGTGGGCCAGCTCGCTTCGTACTCTGCCAGCACCTTCTGCTTTAACTCCACAAACACGCTGGGCCCAGGCCTGGGGTCAGCTGGCTCCATCTTCCTGGGTTCTGACTCCTTGAGGGAGGACACGGGCAGGTTGTAACCACTCCCTGCACTGGTTTCCTCTTTCATAAGACATGCCCTGTGGCCCTGACCATCCCAGCCGTGGGAGTGTTTGCAAGGGGCCTGTGGGCAAGTGCGGAGGAAGAAGGTCGGCCTATGGAAATGCACATGGGGAAGTGGTGCTGTACCCGCGTGAGTTCCAGCACAGGGCTTGGGAGACTGAGGCAGCGCTGACACGTCAGGCCCTGGGGGGTCCCTGTGGGGAGGAGAGGCCCAGGCTGGAGAGAAGGAGGAGGCAGAGTGTGCCACGTTTTGAACTGTCCACGGTGCCTGCAGTCATCTCAAATACCCACAGGACAGATTCTCTTTCTTGCCCTGAGAACCAACCCCACTTTCTAGGTAACTGTTTCTCAGGCCAGTGTCTCACAGCCTGATGGGGACCCCGTGGTGGGAGGGGACATCCACAAGATTTTTCAGGTTGGATGTTAACCCCTGGTCGAACATGTGTGTTGCAGGTGGCTGCTGTGCAAGCCAGCAAGGCATCCCTGTGCCCACTGCCCTGGTGCTTGGTGCAGCCGACAGCCCCAAACACGAAGCAAGGCTGGGACGCAAACCACACTCATGTCCCAGTGAGCTGGGAGGCTGTTCCCTCATTTCCTGTTGAGAACCTGAACGAGACTCAAGAGGTGCCAGCACCTTCTGCTTTAACTCCATAAACACAGACCAGGGAGCCTGGGTGGGCGCAGCTTGGTCGCCGTCCTTGGGGAGTCCAGGCCTAGCAGGGCAGCGCATTGAACCTCTGTTCCAAGCGCCTCTCGTCTGAGGGTCCACGTCAAAGGCAGACCGCGTCACTGCATCAGCTGCCGTCACAAAGCACCTCACAAACGGGGGCCTCACACATCAGATGTCCATTGACTCCTAGATCTGGAGGCTAGAAGTCCAAGATCAAGACGCCGGCAGGGTTGGTTCCTCCGTAGATGGTGAGGGAGGATCTGTTCCAGGCCCCCCTCCTCGGCGTGTGGACGGCCGTCTTCCCCCTTTGTCTTCACAGGACATTCTTTTTGTAAGGACACCAGTCCTGTTGGAATAGAGCCCACCACGGTGACCTCATTTTCCCTCATTACCGCTGTAGAGTCAGCTCCAGATACTGGGAGTTAGGACTTCAGAATGTGAACTTCGGGGTGTGTGTGGCGAGGGTGCACAATTCTACCTGTAACGGAGGTTGTGAGAACATTGAGAAAGAGGCTTTCAGGGGAGCGCATGGGAGACAGGTCCGAGGAACGGCGGTCAGCGGCTGACCGACCTAGGCAGCCAGCCTCCAGGTGGCTCAGGTGTTCTGTGTGTCCCTTGGAGGGGTTACTGAGGTTGGCGCCAGTCGTGAGCTCTGAGGCCCCTGGTGGCTGAGGACTGCTTCCTCCCTCCTGCCTGCACCCCACCCCCCATCAGCATCCCCACAGGTCACTTTCCCCAGGCCCTGCCAGGAACGCATTCTTCCAGCCCTTCACGCAGGCTGGGTCACATTCCATCCAAGGACACACGAAGGGCCCTCAGAGAAGCAAACCAGATAGGACGAGTTCTCCAAGCCCCTCCTTATGTCCCCAGCAGACCCTGAGGCCTGGGACCTGATTCCTCTGAGGAAGGTAGGCAGGTACCCCTGGGTAGACAGGTCAAGAAAGGGGGAGCCAAATCTTCCTGGTCCCTGGCTGGGTCTTGCCTGGTGACAGCTGGGAGCTCACACCTCTCTTGGATACTTAGGGGAGCAGCTGACTGGGTAGGGCATGAGGTCCCTGTCATGGAACTCCCGAGTCAAGACAGCACCACCTTCTGAGCTCACAGGGAAGGGGGATGCGTCACTTGGACCTGGGTGGAGAGCTCCAGCCCAGGGAGGGCTCTGTGCCAGCATTCACGTGACCCTGAGTCAGCAGGGGTCACGTTGGAATGTGGGTTCTGACTCAGCAGTTGGCGGGCAGGCCCACATCTGCATTTCTCCAGGCTCCTGGCAGCAAAGCTGACATGCTCACAGATTAGGAACTGGGTCATGTGACCATCAGAGCACTCCTGAGTGACAGGGGGATGGGAGGGTGGCGTCTGAGCAACCCAGGCAACTAGCACAGCCTAGTGGAGAAGGAATACACCGTCTTTAATAAGACCCCTGGGATGGGAATCCCCCTGGAGTTGTGTCTCCAATCCCCACCCCTCCAAAAGGGTCACTTTAGGGCACTTTGGGGCACTCTTCCCTGGCAATGGACAGCTTCTCTGAGGATGTTCGAGAATCAAAGGATAGTGGTTTGTTAAACTTACTTGTTGTAAAAAGAACCTGGAGGGTATATATGCAAAGATTAGAAAATAAACTAGCCGAGATTACCCCACCCAGAGAACACTACAGATACCAATTTTACTATTTTTTAAAAAGATTTTATTTATTTTAGAAAGAGGGGAAGGGAGACAGAGAGGGAGAGAAACAGCAATGTATGGTTGCCTCTCACATGGCCCTCACTGGGGACCTGGCCCACAACCCAGGCATGTGCCCTGATGGGGAATCGAACCGGGACCCTCTGGTTCCCAGCCTGCACTCACCAGCCAGGGCCCAATTTTACTATTTTTTTTAAAAATAAGATTTTATTTATTTATTTGTAGCAAGGGGAAGGGCGGGAGAAAGAGAGCGAGAGAAACACCAATGTGTGGTTGCCTCTCACAAGCCTCCCACTGGGGACCTGGCCCACAAGCCAGGCATGCGCCCTAGTCTGGGAATGGAACCAGCAACCCTTTGGTTTGCAAGCTGGCACTCAACCACTGAGCCACACCAGCCAGGGCCCCAATTTTACGATTTAGAAAAATGTTTTAAAAATAACATTTTTAAATGGGATCATGCTCATTTTATCTAGTAACTTGCAATTTCCATGGCATTTTAGAGGGTCTTTCTGAGCCATGAAACATATGTCTTGCACATCGTTTTTATCAGGAGTTTTACAATGAAATGCTGGGAATAAAGTTCAAGGTTAAAACAGAACTTAAAGTGTTATTACTGGCTCTCGTTCTTCGATTTTTAATTTTTTCCTCAGTTCGAATGTGTGCTGGTTTCAACTTGAAATCACAGGGGAGGGGAACCTTTGGGAAAACCCTGCTCGCAGCGCCCCCGTGTGGCAAGCGAGGAGTTAGGATGGGAAGCAGCTGGGCTTCGGCAGCAGCCCTGCGGGGGGCCACCCTGCAGTCACCCCCAGCTTGTATCCTTCCTGCGGTCCTCATGCGTTGTACTATCTGGGGGCTTGCTTTTCAATACTCTGGTTGCCTCCAGCCCGTTCCTCTAGGCAGGTCTGGGGCGCCCGCCAACCTTCCCTGTGCCTCTGGGAGAGCAACCGCACGTCCAAGGCTGACAGCCGGGTGTGAAAGCACCAGGCAGGCGCTCTTGAGGCCTGCGGCCGTGACCAGAGCCCTCGCACTCCCCAGGAATGGCCGACCACGGGAAATGGCCACGAAAGAGGAAGATGGGCGTGTAAACAGAACTGCTGCCGCCACAGTTCAGGACGGAGAGGGAAGCAGAAGTGACCCCCCAGGACAGGCAGCGTTTGAAGTGGACTCCAGCCCAGCAGTGGGGGCCGCCCGGGCCAAGGGGCCCCGCATCCGGTGCATTCCATCCCCATCTCCCGTGTGGGTGAGGTAGAGTTTGTAAGAGATCATGTTACACAACAAGTCACCTCCTAACCCTGCAGACAAGGAGCTGTGGCTGTTCATCCTTGTGTGAGATTTTAATCAGCTTTTCCTCTTATTCCCAGAATGCTTGCACCTCTGTGAGTCTCATCACCCCTGCACCCGGCTCTTCAGCTGACGTCCAGACCTCTGTTGTCCCAGCCTGGTCTCCTGCGGTCCCGCGCCCAGCCCCTCGGCCATGCTCGCTCCTCTGGTCCCGGGCTCGTCGGAGTTAGGGTGGCTCGGTGACTGACTGGGCCTGCACCCCAAGGCACCCCAAGGCTTGCAGGCAGAGCCCAAAGGAAGTGGGTGTGTATGTATATGTGGGTGTGTCAATGTGTGTGAGAATGGGTGTGTGTACATGTTATTTGTGCACATGTGTATGCATACATGTATATGTTTGTAGGTATGTTATTTGTGTATGTGTATGCATATGTGTGTGGGTATGTGCTTGTGTGTCTGTGTGTTTTGTGTGTGCACATCTGTGTGTGTAAGAGTTAAATGCATAACAAGTGGACAAACATGCTTCAAATGAGGAAGTTTTTGTTTTGCTTTGCTTTTTACTGTGGAACCTCTTCCTCACAGAACAGATAAGAATTTTGTTCTCTCCAGAGCATCAGTGGGGCACCCAGGCCCCCGCCCTGCAGATCCAGCCCCAAAGGTGTGCTCCTTCTGGAGGTTCTGAGGTGCAGCTTTGAAAACCATTCCTTGGATCACAAAATTAAAACCTTGGACAACTCAGAACACGACCACGCACAGACAAAGGCCGACACAAACTGGAAACACGCTTGTGAGGCTGACGACAGAGGGACCGGCATCCACCGCCAACAGGAAGACGCACGCACGGGGCCTTCAGCTGAATGTGCGAACACACTCGCAGTCATCCAAGAAGACACAAGAGACCGCTGGGCTTTTGCCTATAAAATAGCAACTCATTACAACAGTAGTGGTCAGTGTCGGCAAGCATTCAGAGGCCTACATCTTAGGCGCTGCTGGCGAATTGTTCTGGAGAGGAATTTGCAAAATGTATCGAAAGCTTTAAAATGGTGTGCCTCTTGGCCTAGAAGGATTCTGCCTTTAGGACTCTCGTGCGGGTGATGTTGGGGTGGCCCGGTGGGACCGACTATTGTCAGGTGGTCAGAGGGCAGCCTGTGGCCTGTGTGTGTGAGGCCCAGGGGCTGGGAATGGCTTTTACATTTTTTGCGGGCGGTGAATACAGTGACACAAAGACGACCCCATGACAGGGACAGCTCCAGGGCCATAGCGGACGCACTGAGGGTCTCTGTTCTCCTGGCCCCCCATGGCCTACAGGGCTCCAGGTCGGCAAAGGCAGATTCCCGGGGAAAAAGACTCACATGTTTATTTGATTTTAGTTTAACGTGGCTGGGGGAGGGGAGTTCATACAAAGAAGAGAAACCCTGAGAAAAACAGCTGGGTGTGGAGGACGTTATGCCACTTGGACAAAGGAGGATGCATTTCAAGAGAAGTGACAGGACAAAAGAGAGGGACAGGAAGTTGTGAGGACAATCGGGATCGAGGGCAGTGGTCGGTGTGTCCGGTGGACCCCTCCTCACCTGTGTGATGGGGCTGGTGGACTCCCCTGTCTGGTACTGGGAGTGGGGGGCCTTCACAAGGGGACGACCGTCTGTCATCAGGCAGAAGAGAGCACATCAGCGACACCACCTGAGTCTGCTTTTCCCCAAATGCCTTCGGATCGGCCGCGGTGACCTGCGCTGGCCACTGTCTGCACAATCGAGGGCAGGCCTGCTGCCTCCCAGCCGTGTGCTGCGTGTGTGTCTTTAACTGCTTATTCGAATGGGCTCTTGGGGATAATGGCACGACACCGGCTTTTCCTACAGGAGGGGAGGAAAGCCCCTGGGCCTCCACAGCCCCTCACCGTCCGCAGCCTGGCCTGGAGGGGACCAGGGCAGGGGCAGGGGGGACAGCATGCTTAGAGATGCTGACCAAGGGACCCTTCCTCCATCCACAACTGGAGACTGTGCTATTGCAGATCAGACCACCTGTCGTCTGGATGAGGGGCCCTGCAGGTGGGGTGTGGAGGGGCGTGGGCATTGGGACAAGGAAAGTAGCCCCTGTACCAGGCTGGCTCTGACCCTCACCCAGACTCCCTATGGTCAATGCAGAGTTCCAGGCCTGTCTCTGGAAGTCCTATTTGGTCAGCAGGGGCCCAGGAAGCTGAGTTTTAACAAGGATCAGTGCCCTTGCTGGGATGTGTGGGGACCACCCTTCAAATAACAGCACATTAGAAGGTTACAGGGACAGGACCTGGTTCAGGGAGGATCAGTGTGGACTGCGGGCTCCCCAGCCTTTCCAAGTGCAATGCCAGGTGTTTTGCCACAAAAGGCATGTTCTGTTTCTGTAGTTAGAACAGTGGTGGCACAGGCAGAGGACACTGAGCTGACCTGAAGCCTGTCCTTGGACCCAGGACCCAGCATGGCAGCCAACACCCCCCTCTAGTGGACAGCATCCAAACTCCAGCATCTGGGCTCTCTCAGGAAGAGGGGAGGTGGGGGGCATTGGGTGTGGGGGCACCCCAACTGCATGTGTGCGTGATAATCCGCAGGGGCTGGACCTGGCACAGAGGACTGTGGGTGTCTTTTGTCTTCCTCTCTTGGTCCAGGAAAAGGCTACCCTAAAGCAGATGCCAAAGGTACAAGGGGTGGCAAGGAGTGGAGAGCTGCCTATTCTGGACTTTCTGACTCTGCCTCCATTCCCCAACCAGAGCCCCATCCTCCTGGAAGGGGGCACCTGCACATGTAGTGTGTGTGTGAGAGAATGTGCAAGATGTAAGGAAGCATGTCCGTGCCTGTGTGCACATGTTCAAGCACATGTGTATCTCTGGCCAGGTGTGGCTATCTGCATGCATCTGAGCGTGCATGTGTCTCTGTACACATGTGCAACCATGCACACACATATCTGGTCTGGCCATGTCTGTGTGTGTTAAAGGTGCATGTGTCTACAGGAATGTGCTGGAGGGGTACCATACAGAAGGTGTCAAGGAAATGAATGCCTGCCCTTCCCTACCTTCAGGACACAGGAAGCCAGCTCTGAGGCAGGGGAGGGGGTGAAGGGAGTATGCTAACAAATGGGATTCTGTCTATGTGGGACAGATGACTGAAGCAGGCCCTGTGTTCAGCTGAGGCTCTTGCTGAACCCTAGGGTTGTGTGTCCTTCAAAGCGGGTCTCCAAAATCTGAGCAGTATTGGTCCTGGGTGGTCCCTTGCAGTCCAGAGGCTGCTTCTAAACCAACAGCCACGGTGGTTCCTGGAGTTCTGACAGCTCCTCAGCTCTGAACCTCCGGCTCTCCATCAGCCCAGGCGGTGACTGAGCCCACAGCGCCCCCTGGTGCCGCTTCAGTTCTGCGCACGTCTGCACACTTCCCCTTCTTAGTCTCAGAGGCCAGCCAGGTTGCTGGAGTTGGAAAAACAGCTGATTTGTATCTCCCTTTGGAGAGGGGGGAGAGAAGGCCAGGTCCTGCCTAATCAGTGCATGTGCCTGGACAGGTCCACAGAAAGACAGAATAATCGATCCATGAGTGCAGCAATAGGCAGATCCATAGGTGGATTTTTAGCAAATAAGTTCCTTTGGGGCCTAAGAGACTTCTGGCTGGGTTTTTCTCAGCTTTGCCCCCATTGGGTCAGTGGGCCAGCAGAGAACTCACCTAGGAGGACTGGCCAGAGGCTGCCTGGGGCCAGTGAGTTCCAAGGGCGCAGAGCCTCGGGACAGGCTGCCTAGCCCCAACTGTCTAGCCCCAACTGCCTACCCATGTGACCTGCCTCGATTAAACAGCCAGGATGTGCAAGAGCCGAGTGCACGGTCGCTCAGTCCTCTCTTCCCCCCTGTGCCCCCTGAAGGAGGCTGACACTTGGGTGTGCGCACATGCACTCTGACGGCCCTGCCTCGGCTGCAGAAAACCACCCGGTGAATCCGTTTTCTGTACAACAGATAATGGGACCCTGAAAAGAGAACAAAACCTTTCCCACAATGCCCAATGCATTTTGGACGGAATAATCAGTCACTTCTCACCTGGCCTGCAGACCCAGGGTGCTCAAATGCCTGTCCTCTCAAAACCCCTCTGTACACCCTGAGCCCACCACGCGGGAAGGTCACCTTTCTTTTCCCCAAGCATGCCAGCCCCTTTGAACACTCATTAGACACCAAGGGACCAGAGCTCGGCCCCACGATACCTTTGGGAGCCCCACTCAATGCTTTAATTTCTTTTAGAATTAGAAAAAAATGAGAACTGTAAAGCAATGTTTTAATACATAATATCAATCTGTCTGCCTTTATACTAAAGCAACCATAAAATAAAACCTCAGCATGTTTCCTGTTCGTGATGGGACTGTGGAAGTCCCGTCAGTCTTCGTGATGTGTGCACCCCCACTGCTGTGTCCAGGGGTCCCCCTTTGCCCAGAGTCCCCAGTTGCTCTCATGTTTCAACTTCAACACTGTGTTCTGGGAGAGGCCTTCTCTGTCGAACCCCCAAGCCTGAATTAAGTCTTTGTTAAATTAAGTCTCTCCTGTGACTGTAACAAAGCACCCCAAACTGAGTGGCTGAAACAACGGGAAACTTGTGTCTCTCAGTCTGGAGCCAGAAGTCCAGGATCAAGGCCTGGGCAGGTTTGGTTCCTTCTGACGCCATGAGGGAGAGTGTGCTCTGGCCTTTCCCTGGGCTTCTGGAGGCATCTGACCAGCGTGGTGTCCCCGCCCTTGGCTTCGTCACTCCTGTTTTCACACGGCTCTCTTTGGCGTGTCTCTCTGCACGCGTCCGTGTCTTTGTTCTCAGGTCTCATGTCTCAGGCGCCAGTTGTGTGATTCGCTGGGGCTGCCGTAAGGGAGAACCACAGGCGGGGTGGCTCACAACAGGACTACACTCTCTCTCACTTCTGGAGCCAGAAATCCAAAGTTAAGTGTCACGGGCCACACTCCCTCCAGAGGCGGCAGGTCCTGCCCACCTCCCCCAGCGCCGTGGCGTTCCCTGGCTTGTAGGTGCAGCGATCCCACCTCTTCTCTGCCGTCACTTGTCCTTCCCACAAGGACATTGGTCACATAGGTTTAGGGGCCATACTACTTCAGTATGTCTGTGTCCTAGCCTGATCACACCTGCAAAGACCCTATTTCCGAGCAGGTCACATCCACGGTGCCGAGGACATGAGTATTTGGGGGACTCTGCCGAGCCCAGCGCAGTCTCCCACTGCAGCCTTTCCTAGGCGCCCGTGGTTCCCTGGGCAACACCTGTCACAGCAGGGAGCCTAGCAGAGGGCCACCCTGTCTAAGTGCCCCCAGGACTCCGTGCGGAACTGGGTGTCCACCGTCTGTTTGCCAAGAGAGCTGCTTCCCGCTCCTTACCACGGAGCCCAGCGTAGTCAGGCCCTCAATCCATCATTGTTTGAACAAAGAAATGAAGCTAGACCCCCCCCCCCCCACCACTGCCAACACACTTCCCCCCACCCCGTGAGCTGGAGCCCCTGGGCGAGGCCTCCTTGTATGGTCTACTGGCTTGGGGGTGCTCAGCCGCCTCTGCTTTTGGACAGCAGTGAGTCTGCTCCTATTTGCCAGGTATCGATTGAAGTGCGCCCTCTCACTTCGCAATCACCCGTCCCGCGGACTTCGCTGTCCGTGGTGTTTCAGATACAAGCGTGTCTGTTAATCTCCGTGTCCTCATGTAGCCCTACAAAGGCTTAAACGGTGAAACATCTGAAACAAATGCACTCACTGGGTGGAAATCAAACCTTTTTTTTTTTTTTTAATTTCAGAGTTGTCTGTGGAAAGCTGACTTGAAAGACATCGAAATTGGATAGGTAATTAATTCACATGCACCTACAAGAGAGGAAAGAATGCACAAATTATTGTTAGCATTTTGTAAGCACTGAAATTAATGTAGTGTGAATTTGTCATTTCTCCCCAAAGTTACAGATTTTCTATATTATAATTTAATCTTTTTAATGTAAAAAGAATAGGAATTTTGCCCTTTCTAGCCTCTCGGGAAGCAAGAACCAGTGTATCTAATTATCTGAACACATGAGAACATAAAGGAATAGCAAGTAGTGAAATTATAAGTCGGCCGGAACAACTCCGTGTTCTCTGATTAAACTCTTTCTGGAGCCCTTAGCAATCATGTCGGCCTTGTGTTCATCGTAATTGCATGTGTCAAAGCCGAGGCTTTGTGTAAATGGGACCGAACGAGTTACAATTTTAATTTAGAAGGAGATAACGTCCGTGGCTCCTGCCGGCGGCCGGCCCGGGGACTGTGGCAGGAGCCAAGGGGGCAAAGGCCCCGGGCGGCAGGTTAATGGCGCGCGGGGGCCTCATCAGGCCACATTGCGATGGTGGAATTTCTAAAACAGAGAAATGCAATTTAGCAACCCGAAGCCAACCACCTGCTCTCTCCCTGATCACTCATGTAAAGGAGGCTGTCTAATTTTTTCATAGCTCCAGGGCAAGGAATTTCAACAACGGATACTGTGTTGATCATCAGGACGGTGACACACTTAAATGAGATCTTTTGACACACTTGAATCTTAGAAACAAAACAGAATTCTGTTTTTAACTTTTAAAATGTGCCCCCAAGCCAGGGGGAATGGCCGCTTCTCTCTTTGTTTCCCCCCTCCAGGAATCCTGGTGTTCTTTCTCTTTCTTTTCTCTCCCAGCACCTTACTGATTTTTGCCTTTCAGGTGTCCTTTTACTGAAGGCCATGCTTGATTACTTCCAAGCAAGATGTGCTGACCGAGTCATCAGAAAGAAAAGTCCAACAAGTAACCCCTTTTGCTTTGGGAATCCTCTCTGAGGGTGGAAAGGATTCGTAGCCATGCTCCTATCAGAGAGTGCCAGGCTTTCCACAGACAGACTTGGGGACGCTGTGACCGGCTTCTGTCACCTGCCCCGCACAGAGCTCCACAGCATCGTGTTCCATTCCTCGGGGTCCGAAGGGGCCTTCACATCCCAGGGAGAGGGCCCGTGTGACCCAGATGCACCATGCTGACCTCTCAGGGCTGAGCTGCGCTCCATCCCTCTTCCAGTCTGGGCTTTCTTGCTGGCCTCCTGTTTTGGGCAGGAAAAAGGCCAGCGTTGAAGAAATCCTCCAGTTCAGACAAAGGAGGCAGAGCAGGGGTAGGATTTTCAGGGTTTCGGACTTGATGCTGCCTCAGTCAGCCCAGGTGACCACAGCAAAACACCGCAGACGGGCAGCTTAACCATGCGTGTTCCTTTCCCACAGCTCTGGAGGCTGGAAGCCTGAGGTCGGGGTGACAGGGTGGTTCGTTCCCCGCTCCTGGTGAAGGCTCTTCTGGCCCCCAGATGGCTGCCTGCCTTAAGCAGAGAGGGTGGGTCCCTGCCCACGTCCCCCGCTCTGAGAACTCACTCTCCATCCCCTCACTCGTCCCCAGATCCCACCTCTTCCTATTCCCCCAGCGCTGGGCTTTCCTGGGAGGAGAGTCATCTCAGGGAGGCTGTGTTGGGTACCTCCACCTTGGCACAATCTGACTTCCAATGATTCAACGTGCTTTGAGGCCTTCTGCTAGGGACTGGCACCCACGGTGAAGGGGACAGAGGTGGCTCAGCCCTGCTGGGCCTGGGGGCTGGACGGCTGTGGGGAGTGAGTGAGAATGGAAGTGACTGCCAGAGCCTGGTGGGGAGAGAAGGAATTCTATCGCAGTTCAGATTTGTCAGCCTTTCTCAATCCAGCCACCATTTAAATTTTAGCTGAACCCCCCGACTCCTCACCCAGTTCTTTCCAAATAGGTCATAGTGCTCAGGAAGGACTCCAGGTAGGTGGATAGGGGTCACCTCACTCACAAGAAAGACACCTTCAGGGACCAGGAATGACAGTCTAAGATATTGATCCAGGTCACCGGACTCTCACCTCTGCAGGTAGAAACATTCAGGTTTACAGGCAGGACAGAGGCCATGAGACTATAGGTTTTGACAGAGGCCAGAATGCAGGTGAGGGCCCAGGTGTCCTCCATGTCCAAGGACACAGAGATGGAACAGCAGGCGCTGCTCCCAGACTGAACGCCGGGAATGCCGGCATTCCAGGCAGCAGGTGTCAGCAGAGGGGCTGCAGATGGACCCTAGGCTGGAGCTTTGGAATGCAGCCTGTCTTCTCTCTATTATTACATGTGTTATACCCAGTGCATCTTGTTACATCGTGGCATGTTATGTTCAAGATAATTACATTGTATCACATGTTTCAGACTGTGTTACACTCTGTTATGTTTCTCTCTCATTGTGTTACATTACTACACTTTGTTGATAGGATACCATATATCCTGCCCAGACCTTGGAGGGGCCGTGAGAGAAAGGGCCATTCCCTGCCTTGAATTTGTCATCTTTAAGATGTTAGGAGACATCTTCTACCCTCAAGCCCTGCCCTCCGGGCTGCGTTGCCACCCCGCGCTTCCCTTGCTTCCCGTCCCCCCATTACCTGCTGGTTCCTCACCTCGTGAGATTCTGCCCCTGGTATCCTCCCCCTGGGCAGAACCCTTCTCCCCAACGGGGTTCATCCACCGCTCCCGCCTGGAGGTGGCGCTGTTGCCCTTGGAACGCAGACACCCTGCGGGGGCTGCCTGCTTTGGGGGGGCTCCTTTCCAGCAGGGACAGGACCCTGGGGTGCAGCAGATATCAGAGATGCCGGAGTCGCCGGGGGAGGAGTCTTTGGGGGCCGGAGAGGCGGAGCAGGTACGGGAGCAGCAGACTCGTTGGCCCCGCTCTACAGATAGCAGATGGGGTGTCCGCGGGGTCGGAGGCTGCTGGTCCTTCCTCCCGGGCTGCCAAGGTGGGGCCCCTCTCCTCTCCTGCGGGTTTCCACGCTGGTCCACCGCAGAGTAGTGCGGGACAGCGACCTTCGCCGGTCCCCTGCTCTGCCCTCTCTCGGCACCCAGACCTCCAGTGAGGGCCAGGTCAAATACGGCTCCTGAATTCTAGTGCCCACTAGCTGTCCCCTTGGACCCTGCAGGCGCCGGAACCGGCTGGCTGTCTGAGACTGGTGCGCAACCCACTCCAAGGAGACAAGTCAGGAGAGTCCACATTTAGCTGAAAGTAAAGGCAGGGAAAGGGGACGCGGGGAGCACCGGGCTGTGAGGATGGGGGTCTGCAGAAGCCCACAGCTAGGCTGCCCATCATCTCCCGTGGCTCCTTCACGGAGACCGCAGGTAGGGGGTCCAGGAAAAGGACGGAGCTCAAACGGCCTGCCCAGGACCTTCTGAGGCTCGCTGGGAAGTAGATCCACCAAAGACCTTGGGAACTCTATTGACTAAATTCTTGTATGCTGAGGACAGGTTATCTGTGACCGTTGTACCTGCACGTCAGATATACTAAACAGAAAATAGAATGTTTGGCTCAATTTTCCTTCTTTGAGAATCTTAAATGTTACTTCTTTTTTCTGGCATTTACAGCATTGCTATTGAAACCCTAATTATAATCCAAGTTTTTTTTCCTTAAAAGTCACTCACTCTGTTTCCCTGATGCCCAATAGTTGTTTCTTTATTTCTTTAAAAAAAAAAGTCATTTATAGTTAAAAGAATATGTCCTCACAATGGTCATTCAGGGTTGGTAGTCTCAAGTGCACAGGGTAATTGTTCTCAGTGATAATTTCAATCTTTTAACAAATCAATTTGGGAACTGTTGAATTACAGTTGTTAGTATTTATTCTGCTCTTTCCATTTGTCTCCCTCCTCCTCCACCCCAGCTTTGCTGAGAGATAATTCACACACAACACTATGTAGTTTAAGGTGTAAAAGGCGAGGATTTGAAACTTGCATGTGCTGTGAAATGCTCACCACACAGGTCAGTTAACACATCGGTCACCTCACACAAGTGCAGCGTGTGTGTGTGAGTGTGAGATAAACACTTTTAAAATTTGCTCTCTTGGCAACGTTGAAATATACAACACAGCATCGTTAACTGCAGTCCACGCACTGCACGCGACGCCCTCAGGACTTACTTATCTTGTAAGGGCAGCGTGACCCCTTGACCGCCACCTCCCGTTTCCCTGCCCCTCCCCACAGTTAGGTGTCGACTCTTGTTTTCTAGGTGTTCAGGTATTCCTTTTTTCCTGTTGTCAATATTTGCCATGTTCTTTTGAATTCTTTAGACCTCTTTCTTCATGTAGTTTTATTATTAGAATATTCCCTACTTCTCGATTTCTAATTCCTTTAAGCCATGATCAATTTCATTCATTCATTCTTGTGGTCCTTGTTATTTTTGTGTTCTGGCTAGTTCTGGATTTCTGAAATGACATTTCCCTTTTATTTTTAACTATATCCTAGGTACAAGCTCATTTCTGAGTTTTCTAATTATTAATGATTTTTGTCATCATGTTTTATAACATTTATATTGCTGCAATCAACTCATCTTGAAGGCAGCTCTCTGGCCAACTCCAGAGAGCCTCTGCCCTGTTTCCAACCTCCTGGTGGGAGCCGCCCTTCCCTCCGCAGCGGCACCTCCCTCCCTCCACTTCCGCTTCCGCTGGCCCCCTCTGCTCGGCTGCCTACTGTTCTGTTGACCGGAGGCACTGTACCTCCTTACCTGTCCATAGGTCCACTCCCCATTCTCACAAATGGGCAATGTTTTAAGAATCTGACTGACACATGCTGGGTTTTCAAGAAGGAATGTGCTAGACAGAGTTAGTAACTTCCGTAAACCTGGGTCAGTATACTTAGCAAATTCCTGGGCAGCATGTCCTCATTATTTTGCTTGTTGGATTTTTCCTTGTTTGTGTGTTTTTTTAATGTTCTGTTTTCATTTAGTATATGGTTGTGATTAAGTTCCTGTGTTCAAGGAACCAATTAGCCAAGAAGTGTTTTGAAAAAGATGTTGTATAATTAATTGTATTAATGAAATTCATACAAATCTTAGTGAAGCTAGTAGATGTGGGGATACTACTGTAACAACGTATTGAAATAAGCCATAAAGTAATTCTACTTAACTTTCATGTTGCCTTTTTAAAAAGTAACTTTTTATTTTGGCACAGTTTTAGGTGCTTCAGAGGCCCGGAGAAGTTTCGGGTTCCGGGGCATTCTCACATGCCCCTCCCCCGTGTGCCTTCGCTGTCTCACGAGCCCGTGATGCGTTTGCCACGGCGCAGGGCCCGGCCGTGGTGCATCACTCCTGACCAATCTGCGGAGTTAGTGCTGATTGCACCAGTTTTTCCACGATGGCTTTTTTTTTAGTCGACTCCAGAATACCGCATCGTGCATAGAATTTTAATCATTTTGCATGGTGTATTGGGAAAGCATGGTGGGCAGTCAGCAACAATTTTGAAGAGGAAGGAGAGAGAAAGCAGGCCAGTGTGGGGTGCTTGCTGCACACCTGCTGTGCAGCCCTTTGAGAGCCCAGCAACTCTGCTGGCCCCCTTTTGAGGCCGAGCTCCTGGCACGAGATGGCGATTTTCCTTCTTAGGAGAAGAGTGACTATTCGTGCTGCAAACACTAGTCCCAGGAAACAGATGCCCGAGAACACAGCTTTTTTTCCAAGAAGCCGCTTCCAGGTTTGGGTGGAGGCTGTTGAGTCACAGAGGTAATCACCCTCATTGCAGTGTCTTTGGGTGGCCTCTGCACTTCTTAGGGACTGCATGCCCCCTTCATCCAGGCAGGGGAAGACCAGCCCCTCTGTTCAAGCCAATGTGTGGCCTTCACTTGGCTTTCAGGATTAAGGTTAAGGATGGTGCCCTGAGGAGGCTTTGGCTGTCGCGACTGTCAACCTGAGAAAGATGGTGAGATAGAGTTTATCCTCCTTTTATCCCCCAGCCCCAGTGTCTGCCTTTGACCTGAGTAAGCAGAGCCGGCCCAGGCGGAGGCCAAGAGCACTGCAGGCTCATTCAGTATAGTACCTGCTGCCCTGAGTGGGGAGGGAGATCTCAAAATAGAGATGGCCTTTGATCCAGGACACACAGGCATGTGGAAAGCTCACTAGGTAAGAAGGTAAGTGCCAACCCTGACATTTTGTTATCGCAAGGGAAATCTAACAGCAAGAAAGAAGGCTTACAACAGGCTCTGGGCATGACAGGGAAGTGAGGTCGTGAAAGAGAGCAGGAGAGTTGGAAGGATGGCATGTTGCAATCAACTTTCAATGCCTTTAATAGTATACTAAGTGAAATAAGCCAGTTGGTGAAAGACAAATACCGTGTGATTTTACCTACGAGAGGAATCTAATGAACAAAATAAACTGACAAACAAACTAGAACCACAGGCATGGAAACGTAGACTGACAGCAGCCAGAGGGGAGGCAGGAGGGGGCAATGGTGGAAAGAAGGGGAAGGGACTAGCCAAAGAACGTGTATGAATGACCCACGAACGTGGACAACAGTGTGGGGACTGAATGCGGGAGCTGGGTGTGGGATGAGTGGAAGAGGGCCAAGGGAAAAAATTGGGACAACTGTAATAGAATAACAATAAAAAATGTTTTAATGAAAAAAGGTGGAAAAAAAAGAAAAGAAATGCAGACAATAAATAATGCTAAATGCAGCTAATCACATAAGCGCGTGGCTTCCATACCGAGCACCCCATCCACGGACACGCCCGATATGTTGTGTGTCCAGACCGCCACTGGAGGCTTATTTATAAGAGGAAGGGGTCTTGGCAGCAGTGGTTGATCTACTTAGATATGACGAAGTCTTGACTCCATGGTAGTTGAAATATTCACGACATACGCTTCCATATTTCCAAGTCTACTGTTGCCAGTTGCATGCTTAATTGGGACATGGCTAACTCTGAAAGAAGAGTTTGCATGATTTGTGTGTGAGACAAGCCTTCCGTGTGGAGGCCCTTGATGTGCTCTGCTAAGGGCTGTCTTTGAAACATCATCTGTATTTCCCGAATTTTGGAGGACAAAGCACTGTCATTTCCAACTTGGAAACCAACTAGGAATTACTCCTATGCAAATGTGCTCTCCCTCTCTGAGACGAGTGGAATGACCCACGAAGTAGCTGTAAGGGTTTTCTGGGGGCAAATCTCTTTCTGATCCCTGAGAGACGGAGGGCAGGTGGGCATAGGGTTGGGTGTGTAGGCACATGTGGGGTGGATAATTGGCTCTGCTGCAACCCTGGGGCTCTCCCTTTGGGAAAGATTTGGCTTCAGCCCTGTAATGGCGCCAAGAGAGTTCTGTGTTTGGTGTGGAGAGATAGAGGCAGAGGTATTGCATCACCATTATTCAATGAATTGCTCATGCGTGGACTGTGTGGTTAGACAAGATAGAGGCGCTCTGAATTTTTCTGTGATGTTGACCAACAGTGTCATGGACCTGAACTAAAGACTTTCTGGATTTCACACGCGAGGCGGCAGGCGCGACCTTCGGCACCAGCACCCAAAGCATCGGCTGCTGCCTAAACAGCTTGAATGCATCGTAGTTTGAACTGGAGGAAATTTCGGCTTTTAGGAGCCAAAGACAAGCTGGAAAAATTTAGGACAGCAAATAAAGTTCTTTTTTTGAGCTCTTAAAGCGTTAGCTCAAAAGACTTGTTAATGTTGGACACCTATCTCTCTCGCGTGAGGGGTGCAGTTCCAAGCGTCCCGGGTTAGTGGCTTGGACGACCGTGTTAGAGAAATATCAGTCCCAACGTTAAAGCATTAAAAAGTGCTGCAGGAACGAGGGCATGTGGTTGGCATGACAAAATACTGTTACAATTCAACTTTAGTTTCCATTAGTTTTATTTCAAACTTGCACTTATCAACCTTTATCAAATATCTTCCCTCTGGTTGTTTTTTTAATTTTATTTATATTTTATTTTATTATTTTGTTTTATTTTATTTTTTACATAAGGAGGGCCATGTGCACCCTCACCATATTTTTCTTAGGTTACTCCAGTGGTGTGCTTGTAAATATTCAGCAACCGGATTTCTGGGGAAAACAGCCCTGATTTGCAGTGCTTGCTGATTGCTGTGGTGTAAATACACCCACCACTGTTGATTTCAGGATATCAACATGATGTTGCTGAGCAAGCACTCAAGAGGAGACGTGCATGGCTATCAGAAGCCTGAGGAGCAGGCTGAGCCGCTCCCCCCTCACCACAGATAGTAGCTTAGACTGTAAGCTAAGTGGAAATTTGACCATCAAGCCCTGAAGAACACGCTACCTTTATTTTTCATGGTTACATATTGGGCTTTATTTTTCCAAGAGGGGACTGATCCCAGAAAATACGGCTGGATCAGCACAAGTCAACCTCATCCTGGGGGCTAGGAGCTGGCCCGCAGAGGTGAGTGAGGAGTCATGTGCCAAGAAATATTGTAAGTTTACTTAGTTCATCCACCATCACTGAAACACATTTGAAGAACAAACAAACAAACAGCAGAATGGGTTGTAAAGAGTCTGGTGTTAGGAGACTCACCAGTTTTAAAATCTTAGCTATATTTGACCTTGAGAACATAACATAAAGTCTCCAGTCCAAAAATGTTTACCTCTGATGGTATTGCAAAGATTAAATAAGGTCCTGTGTGCAAAGTTTCTAGCCCGGGCCTGATTCCCACTCCACACTCAATGAGCTAGTTTGTGTCTATAACCTGCTTTCTCCACAAGGGAACAGAGTCTCTGGTGGATGAAATCATTCAGAGAATCTACAAAGGAATGTGAATTCACTCTCCAGCTGCTAATAGTCCAACAGGGACATGATGGTTATTGGAGTGTCCAGGGTGGGCACCCCATGTCGCAGGCTTAGTGGTTCAATCAAGTGGATGTGGAGCTTGTGACTGCTCAGAGGGGCAGTGACTATCCAGGGCAACTGGGATCATATC